>CAJVSB020000751.1:0-23019 GCA_911865555.2 Thlaspi arvense
ACTGGTTGAACAGTTTGAACCATGAACCAGCTGGTCTGCCAGTTTGGTACTGTATATTGTATCAGAAGATACACGTGACTTGCTCTAATTTGCTCATCATTTGATTCTCACAAGCACTTGAGCACAGCACTTATTTCTCACACAAAATGCATTTAAAAAAAAAAAAAAAAAGGAAAGGAAAAACACTGTCCTTCAGGGACCCAAGTAGCATGGACATGGACATGGTGTCTAACACAACAAGGGCAAGGACAGCTGTCATGACAAGACGTATAGACACAGCTGAGACAGAGCTAATAAATTTAAATTTTTTAATATTCATATTTGTTTATATTTGTAAGTTAAACAATTTAAAAATGAACAAATAGAACATAAAATTTCCAATAATAAAACTGATAATTCATGCTTAAGCATCATTCATCATGATCCAAAAATCTATAATTAGATTTGTAATGATTTTTTATTCATTTATTACCTAGTTGTGTCTGACATATGTGTTTACTTTCATATTATTGTTATAAAAGGTTAATGTTGGGTGAATCTTACCTGATATAGAAATATGTATAATGTGGTAAGACACATGTATCCAAGTACAGGGACACTGTGTCCAAGTATAGTCCGAAATGACAATAAAATAAAGAATTAGACATGTCAACAGGGCGTGTCGGATATGTGTCTTGGAGGGCCTGTGAAATATTTGTGTTCAAAATGTGTGGGACACACAGGTCAAACCAAATGGAGTATCTGTGCTTCCTAGTGAATAATCATGCCCTTCATGCCAACTGCCCTACATTCTAAGACATGAATATGTGGGCTTTTATGTCATATATATAGTAATCTTAATTAATACATTAAAAAAAATTGTGAAACCAGTAGCCTAACCAGTTTGATGTCCAAATATGGTTTTGTTAAGTAAGCTTAGAAGCAAATAACAACCATTTATCAACAAAAAATAGAAAAATTCAAAAGTGCATCTAAGCAATCTAGAACTCGATGCATACCAAAACAAAATTAGAATTAACCCAAGAGCTACATAAATCAATCGATTAACCAAAGCCTTATATCCCATATCCCAACTACTGGGATCAGCCACATGAATCCAATGTCTCAAACATTCTCAATCATAAAACATAGTATCAGTTAAAAGATAAAAAACCTAGATCTTTCTCACTATTTTAACCCAAAGTTAATTTTGGTCTTCCCCTTACTCTGTTATTGCTCCCAATAGAAACACTTTCACTTTTTCTCAACTGGAGCTCTTATAAGTCTGCATCACATTTGACAAAACCGTAAGCCTATTTTTCTCTTATTTTATCCTTAGCAGCACTTATGGATCATCTTAATTGCTTGTAATGCTTAATGTTTAAATATACACGCTAGCATGTCCCTAGCCAGCAAAGGAAAATGGTGTTATTAGATAGCTAAAAACTAGCATAGAACTTCATCAGATCCACTATGAACATGATAAAGAGTACAACATCAACATAAAGAGATATATTACCTCCCACATAGAGTCCCTTCCTTTTGCAGAGAGCTTTAAGAGCAATATTGCACCTCATACCATTCTCACTGAGCCGTCCTATACATGTGGAATAGTGGAATTACAGTGTACAAGAACATCAGGCTCAGCCTCTTGGAAATCTTGCAGATCAATTGTTGACTGTATGAAACATAAAAAGAATAACATGTTATAGAAGATGAATCTCACAGAGAGAAGAACAATCACAAAACATGAACCAATAATAAACATATAGAAAAAGAAGAGAATGATTTTTATCACTCTGCTTTACATCACATGTTTTATAATGAAGGTATAGGCTAAAGATAAACTTAAAAGCAAAAAATTCCCATCCTAATTTGCATTAATTTGTAGAAATCTCTAAATAAGGAAACAAATCAATGTCAAATATCAATCAACATCAATATAAGATTTACCAAAGCTGAATGGAAGAATAACTTGGATGGTTCAACAGATATAAATAGGGGGAAAAAAACCTAGGCCTTAAAATTTCAGGATTTTTGTTCCACGAATACGAAAAAAAAAAATTCTGAGCTTTAAAATCCCTCGTACCACTGCACCAAATTCCTGCCCTCATAGAGATATAGTTGCTCTAGTTATTGCATCTTCATTGCAGTTTTTTATGGGTGAGGAATTACTGTCTTTACGTTTTTTATATTGCATTTTTGCATCAATTCTGTTTCTTGTTTAGAACTCCACTACATGTCAACTTACTATGTCAGATATTCAAATGTGATGATGGTGAGTGCAATTATACATGCCTGAATTCCCATAAATGGAGAATAGCTCAATTCTCATAATCTCCAACCTATATAGTTGAGCTAGTGCGGTTTCCATAACCTTCATGTCTGAAGTCCCAAGCTTCACCATCTAAGGGAAAAATTTAGACGAGTGAAATAAATGAGTCTCATGGATGTATAAGCTGGAAGTTTCACATAAAAGCACTCCAAATTCAAAAAGAACAATAGGGGGACAAAGGGAATGTTAGATGTAGCATGTGATGATTTAGTAAAGTGATATTTCAGTAACATTCCATAAGAGCTAATTCCTTCAGTCAGAGACTATCACCAATGAAAGGCCTCCATAAATACAATTCTTCACTCATTAAGGCAGGCCTGAGGAAAACCCACAATGGAAACTCATTTGATGGATAGTCCATCATTTTAGCATACTCTGACACTGCTTAACAGCCTACAATGAAACATATGCTCAATAAGATATTGCAACATGAAATTCCCAGCATCTGCATAATCAGCTTAATACAAGATTGTTAATAAAAAGGTCCTACACTAGCAATGTTGAGTAGATGACCAAATTTCTCCCTTTTTTTTTTCTGGGAAGGGAAAGATGATAGATAAAATTAAGATAGTTTTTGTGTATGCAGGTCTGTGTATGCAATTCATGCATATAGTCAACTATTTCTCATCATCCCATTAGTGAATAGTCATCCAAAAGGAACAGGTTCAGTTTTCAATCTTCCAAATTAATAAAAATGGTGATGAAAATCATTTTTCCCAATCCTGATCTGATCTGGAAATTTTGAATTGAGCAGAAAAGCATGTATAAATGCAGTACAGATTTGTTAAAACAGTTTCCATCTTCCTAACATATTTGTCACATAGTTTGTTTAGCCTTACCAACCCTAAGAACAATTGAACTCTGAAATTAGTCTTTGCAAGGAGTACAATCTCCAAAAAGCAATCTTAGATTAGGAAACTTTTCAAGAAGTTTCCAGGGGAGAAGCAAGATAGCAATGATATTAGTTGCATGATAAAATGGATATAATTGCTGAATCCATTAATAATCTTCTCAAAGCACGAACAACATCAAACCCAGCCTTAAAGAAACCCCATAACAAATCAACAGCTGAAGTAAATGCATTCTCCTCATCATTTTGTATTATTTGCTCCTTCTACTTATGAATTAAAGCTAGCAGGGGTAAATTACACTGACCTCCCGTAAGGTTTAGAAAAATGACATGCTCACTCCAATGCCCCCCCCCCCCCCCCCCCCAAACAAAACATCTTAAAAATTATGCTCACCTCCCATCTCAAAGTTTCTCAGGTGGTTAAGCTAACAGATATTGACAAAATACTATTTGTCATAGCTTAAAATACTGAATAAATTTAAAAAATTAAAAATTTAAAAAGAAAAAGGGAGAGAAGCTCCATTCCTAGTTTATCACCACCACACAACACAGCCATGATGCATGAGACTCAATTGATTGAAAGAGCGAAATTGGCGGCGTTAGTTGCAAGAGAAAGTGAGAGAAGAGAGTTGACAAGCATGATTCCTTGCTGTAGCTGGTATAATGTTAGAAACTCACGAAGCATCTTGTAATTGTATCTGCAATTATCCTCAGGTCAGTGTTATTGACATTTGATATTGGCGTCTGGAACAGGCAGTTCGATTTGCATGAACCTAGCTTCTTCTCTCCATTATTAGCCCATCACATTATTCATTTACCTTCAGGACTTGTTATTGTTTAAATATGCTTTATGTTTTCTGTTATAGCTTTCATATATGAAGGACCTTTCATGATTTGTGGAACCAAATGTTAAGGAGGTGAATATTGGTCTTCGCCAAAATGATCTGATGCTAAATTCATTATGGATGATTTCCATGGACATGACATTTTCATTGCCTTTGGTTTCTAAAGGCAAGAGAATGGAAGCCTATTGATGCCCTTTTTCTTTTGAAAATTCATGTGCATTTGGCAAATATATCAAAGAAAAAAAAAAAAGGAGAGGACCCCACATTCCAGCTCCATGTAGCTCTTGCTCTCCAGCCTCTTTCTCTGGAACCACAAACCATCAATAGGTTTCAATTGAAACCAGCATGCACAAACACAGAGGAGATAATAGGAGTGGGCAGAAAAAGAGAGCGCCTGGCATAAACACGATAAGCTGCGACCATTACAGGGGCTTGAGGCTTGGATGCTTTTGGGAGGGTAGAGATGCCAGCATGCTTTCGTGGCGTTATGAGGAGGATGGTGTCCCAGGATGTGTTGATTCAAGCAACGAGATATTAGGGCAGTTGAGGGCATTTTAGGAACTTTATAAAATTTATAAATAATGTCAAAGGAGTTTAAAATAGTGACCAATCTGTTGTTGACATCAAAATTTAAGGAAGGTTAGTGTGTATATTGTCAAATATGCCAAGGCTTAACTTCATTTGGCCAAACACTAGGGAGGTCAGCATAAGTCACCCAACAGAAAGAAAAAAAAAAACAAACATAAATGTATACAAAGTTTTCAGATGTTTTCTGTTCTTGTTTCTTATTTTCAATCTGCCCTGTAGACATTGTTGTATAAAAATATAATTTCCATTCTCATTATCCTAAATATGTTACTACTCTCTTTATCAGATTAAACAATAAAAATATATAATAAATCACCAAAATAAAAAAAAATAAAAAATAAAAAAAACTATATCTTCTATCTGCCAAAAGGATACAACAACAGGAGAAAGACAAAGGGAAGCATCCTCTATTAAAAAAATATTTATCTACCCACAAATGTTAAACCCACCAAATTTCACTTGAGCCAGGTAATGAAAATTGAATTGTTTCGAATAACACAAAAATTCCTAATATGTGATGTGTAACTAAAAACATTCAAAATGCTTTAGCAACAAATAATTGCATTTCAAAAGAAAAAAATGGAATCAAAGTCAGGGAAAGAGCAAATTGACACTCTCTCTTCCATGGCAAAAGTACCAAGACAGATAAGTAGATCATCTGCCACCTCCTGCACCTCATCTTTTCACAATGTGGTCTTTAAATCTTAAAAATCAATAGAGCTTCCACTTCTGTGGTAAAGAAATCATGTCAACCAAGGTTTTCTTGGTCATTTTAATTGAACTTTGCTGACAAAAACACCAGATAATTTTGCAACCTAAACAAAAGTATTGGATGCTTTTGTAGGCTTGTAAAAAATGCCTTTAATTTATTTATCAGCATAAGGGAGATGGACCCAACAAGTCCTCCACGTGAAAAGAGGGATCCAGATGCCACAGGAAGCAGTGGTGAAAATTCAGCAATAACAGATAGAAGCATAATTTTGTTCAATGAAATTTATTGCATAGCCTAAAGTACAGCTACTATCTTGCCCAGAAACCAGTAATCACCTTTACCAAGCACTTGGAAAAATATATTGGATGAACTTCATTGACATTATCTGTTGGCATGCCCCACTCAATCGAGATGTCGGGCATTTCGTCATCCTCAACCTAGTCCCAAAAATGTTCAGCAAGAAGAACAATCAGAAACTAAGAATGCATACTGTGACTGTAGCACAATGACTAAGAGAAATTGTTGCTATACCTCAAAACCATCATCACTTGAGGGTATATCATCACTATCAGTCATGTCTGAAATGTCATACTCAGCAGCAGCTGCCCTTCTGTTCTCATATGTTTTGATATCCATTCCAACCAAAACATTCTGAAAGGCATGGCATTGTCCTAATAATTATCAAGGGATTATGCAAACACAAATACTATATAGTTAAGGTAATCAAAAGAAAATTTTCCCATAATATATCAGGTTTGGCAGTTGTTTTCAAGCTCCCTCAACCCTCCGCCCTCCAAAAAAATAAATTAATTAATTAATTGTACAGCCATCTGCTTTAGCTGGAAACAAATGACAACCCCAGCTCCCAGTCATCTCAACAACATGATGAAATTAGAACATACATAAAACAATACTAAGAATCAAATTCACCACACAGGATTTTTATTCCAATGAAAAATTTTGAAAGCTTGGACCCTTCAATTAAATTTATTTATTACTAAATTGCATGAAGCTGTAATCTTAACCAATATTTCGTAATGCACAACTTAATCTTTGTTTATAGCAATTAGGTAATGCTAATATGAATTCAATTTAAAGAAAATAAAATTACTGTAATTGGAGTTTATGCCCACCATGTTAAAAGAACTGCATATATTAAGAAACAAACTTGGGAAATATGGAAAAATTTAAGGCCTGATACCTCATGGAGAGAAGTTATTCGTAGTATGAGACTTCAATGGATGTGTAGCTAAAAAATCATCAGCAATATGAGATAGTCTATTGCACACAGTGACATTAATTTTTAGAAGGGGTAACCCTAGATATTACTATAGCTGATGAATGATGACCAAATAATATCTACAAAGAAACAAAAATTTGATAACCCCTCAAAAAAAGGAAAGCTTGTAAAGCAAAGTTCTTCTACAGGTTTGACAAGTTGTGGGAAATCAGCTTCAATTTTCAAATATTGCCTCCTAGTGGTGATGGAGAAGAGAGCTCTGGGTGCATTGGGTGAAGTTGGATACAGTTGTTATTTGACCACATGAAGGATTAGGATTTTGGAGTGATCAGGAAGAAGAACAGAAAGGAGGAGGAAGAAGAAGACCAAGAAGCAGGGGAGAAGAAGAATTTGGGGGGAAGTCTGTGTCTCACTCAGAGACACACTAACCCAAAATTTTTACACAGAGGACCAATTACAAGAATAACCCCAACCCTTGCAACACTTGCCCTTAAAATGGAGCATATATGTCTATCATGCCATCATGCTTCCATTAGGAAGAAAAACATTACAGTGAAGACCCTTGGTAATGACATCAATTAACCAATACTGGGATCTCACAAAGGGTATACAAAAAATTCCTACCTACAGTTTTCCCTTAGTGAAGTGTCTATCTCAATATGTTTTGTCCTGTCATGCTGAAGAGGGTTATGAGCAATACTAGTAGCAGCTTTATTGTTATGGTATAATAGGAGGGGTATGTTGCTAACACTTTCAGCCACAACAATTCACAAACAACTTGGGCAATTGCCCCCTTTACTCAGCTTCAACCTAAGGTAAATCTCCTGTCATCAAGGGACCCAGCTACCCTGTATATACTTCTATATTTAAATGGCCATGGTTAGAGAAGAGTCATATCTTTATAAGATTAGATTTCAAATAGCTGACAATATGATAAGCAGCATCAAGGTTTGGTGACTGAGGATTGTGCATGAACCAACTTATAATGCTCACAGCATATGTAATATTGCGTCTCCTATAAGAAAGATATATCAACTTCCCTACTAAACTTCTGATATCTTTCTTTGTCAACTACTTCAACTTCTGCTTTTTTTAGTTCACAATGATGAGGCACAATTTGAGTGTTAGTGGGACGACAACCAACATACCTATTTCTGAAAGAAGATCCAGAACACACTTTCTTTGGGAAATAAATATGCCCGTATCAGATCTAGCAACCTCAATTCCTAGAAAATATGGAAGCTTTCCATGCTCTTTGATTTAAAATTCTCCTGCAAGAAACTTCTTCTATTGAGCCATCTCTTCAGGATCATTACCTGTCAAAATATATATCAACAACACACACAATGAGAACAGTGATTTTTCCAACATACTGTTTGATGAATAGGGTACAATCTCTAGTTTGCCCATCATTTCTCACTTGTCTGAATGTTGTTAAGCAGTTTTTGGATATCAAGCGGACCATATAAGATCATTGTAGTTCTTCTGCATGAAAACCAGCAAGAATCTCCATGTATACTTCTTCTACAAATCTTCATGTAAGAAAGTATGCTTCACATCCAGTTGTTGTAGGTCCCAGCCCAAGTTAGCTGCACAAGATATCAAAACTCTAATAGAGTTCACTTTTGTCACTGGAAAAAGAAAATCTCCTGATAATGCCCAGCATAATTTTGAGTGAAATATTTTGCTATCAGCCTTGCTCTAAATCTCTAGAATAGTTCCATTGTATCTAGTGTTTGATGGTGAATACCTGCTTACATCCAATTGCCTTTTTTCTAGAAACAAGATCCCAAGTGTCTTCTAGACTAAGGCTTACACTTTTCCCACCATAGCTTCCTTTTACTTAGGATTACCAAGAGCTTCCTGCTGATGCCGAGGAATAGGAATAGAAGACAAAGAAGACACAAACGTATAAACAAAGTAGACAAAGAAGCATGGGAAACAAACTTGGAAATTTTGTGTTGAGTTGGGCCCAAGACCTAACACCTTTTCTAAGTGCAAATTGGAAGATCAGCATCCTCAACATGGGAAACAGGCTGCTTAGCCTAGGATGAATTTAGAAGGAAATGCAGCATTTAAAGCAAGTTAAGGAACTGAATCAGGTGGATCCAACTCTTGACTTGATAGGGCATGGTTAATGGCTTTGTCACTTTTCCTACTTCAAATTTCAAATATGAGTTTGTAATTCCTTTGGTTGTTCGTTCTTCCCCCCAATAATCAACACATTGTACTTTCTCATTGCCATTAGGATGTTCCTCCCCTCATTGTATCTTCTTATTCCTACCTTGAACATCCCAATTCTGCAGGTCAAGACTGGAAATCCACAAGGGCACGGATTACGCAGAAGTAACAGGATTCTCCATGAACTCTTCTTCACCACTGCACTCCCCTGAAGAGGTGATGGGTAGTAACTCTCTTGTTCATGAAAAGTGACATCCATGGAAATCAACACCTTTCAAGTAGAAGGGTGATAACATTTATACCCCATTTAAGGAGGTGAATATCCCACAAAGATGCACTTAAAGGACTCAAGGATCAAGTTTACTAATGTGTTTCCTAGGATCACATACATAACAAACACAACCAAAAACCTTGAGAGGAGCAATAAAGGAACAACTACCTCGTAAGAAGTTGAGACTTCTTTAATGCATCCTATAAATCAGATAGGTTATTGCAAAAACTGCTATTCCCTAATAATTATTAGGCATATCCATGGTAAACATAAGAGACCTAACCACTTCCAAGATATGCCTATTCTTTCTTTATGCCACTCCATTTTGAGCTGCAGTATGAACAACTAGTTTGATGTGAATGCCATGATTTATGGGAAATGCTTCGAAATCCCCACCCATAGACTCAATACTATTACCCCTTCTCAAAACTTGGATCTTTTTGGGTATCAACCTGAGTATAAATGAATCTGTGAAACTGTTTGAAACAAGAGAAAACTCATTTCTATTATGCATCAGATACACCCACGTTCCACAACTATGACAAGTGATGAAGGTCACACACCATCAATGTCTAGACAAGGAAACAATACAACTAGGATTTGAAACATCATAATGAACAACCATAAAAGAAGCAAGACTTTTATCATCAACAGAAGGTGGAGGTTTTCTTGTATGCTTTGCAAAATTACAAGAATTAAACAAGTTTTTTAAATCACAATGCCGGAATAACCTAGGTAGAACATGGTGGACAACAGAAAATAAGGGTTCACCTAAGCATTGAAGCAAATGAAGAAGTGATAGACAAGAACCAATAGTAGGATCCACACGTTGAGCTGAATTTTCATGTCCATAATCCTCTTCCAAAAAACACAAACCACCCGTGACTCTTATCATAGCCAATAGTTTTCCCCATGTTTAGTTCCTGAAAGACACAAAACATTGGGAAAAAGGTACTTTACAGTTTAGGTCCTTAGTCATTGAGCTAATAAAGACTAGATTTGAAGTTAACTTACATACATGAAGATCAAATGTTAAAGCAACAGAGGAACTACAACTCATGGAACCTTTCCCAGATATGTGAGAAAGGGATCCCCAGTAATCCTAAATTTTATTCCTCCATGAAAAACGGAAATATGAAGAGAACTGATGTGACGAATTAGTCATATAATCAGATGCTCCTAAATCAATGATTGAAACTTAGCTTCCACAAACGTGAGAATACCAAATCTAAATTATCATACCTGTATGAGTACAACTAGATGTGGGAGTGGAGGAATCTATGGTGGAAAGTATGTCAAGCCTAGTCATTAAATGCCTAAAAGCCATAAATTCTCATTTGTGTTGGTGGCAGCATCCGAACTCTCCTCAAGTTGTGTAGGAAGCTGAACTGAAGTTTTAACTCCCTTTGATATCTGTGCAAGTGATCAACTGACGGGCCATGAGGTCTTCCTCTCCTTCCCCCCATGTCTCCTGTCTGACACACCACCATCACTAGGTAGATCATCTTATAGATTCTTCTGCCTAGAATTGATTACTAAAGCTGAATGTTCTGTTATTACTGCATGAAGCATGATGCTTCTACAATTTTCCTTTTAATTAGCACTAGCATATTTTACCTGAGCTCAAATTTTATCAAATTCAGTATTGAGCCCAGGAAAAAGGTCACTAACATGCTCCTCCATAAATTACTGAAATTTTGCAGCATTAATTGGGCATTCAACCTGAGAATCTTGGAAAAAATCCAACACATGCCACAGACTACTCAGTTATACTGGGCAATAATGAGATCACCTTGCTTGGTTTCATGTACTTGTTTTTGGAGTTCATAAACCTGGGCATCGTGCCCAGAAAAGAGTGGGCTTCCTGTTTCAGACAGTAGAATGGTCTCATCCAATTGTCGAGTCCAAAATTGGCAAGAACATTGTTGAAATTGCTGAAACTAACAGTCAGACAGACACCCAGGATCTTGAAAGCTTTGCCAAGCGATGAAAATTCATGATAACATGACCAGATTGAGCTCAACTATGCAGGATCACAAAATTGCACAGGGAGTTAGCATTGATTGAACAAGATTTCTCACCTAACCCACCATTGCACAGCAATCCAGGCCAAACGCAGGTCCAGCTGCTTCAGTCAAGCCTTGTAGGTTCGTCCTTGATCACTAACTTATTACTAAGTAAACAAATCAACAAAACTGCACTTAAATATGGGGGTTTTTTTATGAGCTTCAAGACTCTAATTGACACACCAAACAGCTTCAAATCCAAGCCAATCCATAGATCTTTTACTACTTGAACAGTGGCAAGTTGAGTGGTACCCTCAAAATGGGGTTCATGTGATGCTGTCAGGCTGACATCAGCAATGCCATTGCTGACATCAGAGTGGTTGTGACAAACACAATTTCTAGAGACTTGGACAAGATTGACCTGCCCAGGTACCAAGTTGTTATTTGACTGTATGAAGAAGAAGAGGAGGAGGAGGAGGAGGATGAAGAGGACTCAACAAATTTAGGGAAGTCTGTGTCTCACACAAAGATAATAACTCAATATATTTATATGGAGGACCAAAATTACAAGAATACCCCCACTAACCACTCTCTCCCTTGCAACAGATATAATCAGGGTCTTTAATTTGTCTTGTAAGTCCTAATTATTAAAAGAATTCTTTTAAGTGTTTCAAGTGTTCTACAAGTCTCTAATTGTTTCGATAGCTTTTCAGAATCTTAGTAGCATTGCAATTCTTTATCTATTTATAACCCACTGAACTCTCACATTAAGAGGCTTTTACCCATGAAGAATTTTGAGAATATTTTCAATGTATTGAGATATTTATTGATACCGAAAGTTTTTCTTTTGGCATGCTGATTTCAAATTATTATGAATATATGAATAGAATGCACAAGATGAAATTTTGTGATGCAAGTTATCATATAATTGTAATAGATGAAACAAAGAAAAGGGTAAATGCTAAATTATACTTTCAAAGTAACCAAGGTTGAAGGTGTCCAAGATAAAGGGGAAAAATTCAATAGTATTTAAGATAAATAGAATCAAAACCAAATTTATGGAATTTGACTTTATTAAATTATGGACTACCATCTCATCTAAAAGCTCAAGTTCGTAGAGAAAGGGGAAACTTAATTATTTATTACTTAAAAGCTTTAATTAACATTGAATGACCTATACAACTAATCCTGAGCAATTTTGACACGTGAGTTCAGTCATACATATCAAGGGAGAGAGATGAGGATCTTACCCCATAAAATTAAGCTAGGATAATCCTAGTAAAGAAATAATTAAGAAATCTTGTGTAATAGACATGGCTAAATGACTATTGGAATGAAATTAAAAAAAGGGTGAATCCATATATGATAATACATGCAACATCCAATGACGATTAAAAAAGAGGAATTTTATTAAGATGACTTGAACATATACAACAGAGGCATAGCTACTCAAATTTGTAAAAGTGCCACTATCTATAAGAAGGATGGAACTAGAAAACAAGGAAAACAAAATAACTTGGGTAAGGATCACAAAGACATGTGATCCATGTACCAACTGATATGATGGATAAATAATTTAGTTAGAGCTTTGAGTATGAATTAGACTATATCGCATATTAAATGAAATGAATTTAAAAAAAAAAAAAAAAAAAGAAAACTTCATCATTAAAATGGGAAATCTCATTGAAAGAACGTGCAAGTCCTCACCACAAGGTTGCTTGCTCCACGATCTTGTAAGATATTCTCATCATCAAATATTTGAAAAAATATATCTGAACCAGAGAATAGCACAATTAAAACATTAGTAAAATTCAAACCATAGACAGAAATTAACACGAAACATCAAAGAGAAAAGCCACACCTCCATATTCATCAATAACATATGGAAATTCAGCCCATGAGATGTATTCATGTGGTTCACGATGTGTCACAGAAGGGAATATCAGCAAGGCACTGCTGTGAGCCTGGCACAAATAAAATTCAGGCCAGAATTCAATATTAATATTAATCACTTATGTTAAACAGTATGGCACAATAAGAATTACACAAGCACATGACACAAGGTTTACTTTCTAACCCGCTAAATAAGGGATTGGATGGAAGAAAGAAAAAATACCTCCACTGTAGTTCTTGCTACTTCAGGAGGAGTGAGCTGAGTGTCACGAACTCTTTTGCAGCCCTTGAGTTCTTCAAGGGGATGATATCCATGATTACGTACATAATTGGGTGAATCAGGAACTGAATCTGAATAATCTGCAGCAACCGGAACTTTTGATTGGCAAATTTCACGTCCAACATGCAACCAATGTAATTGCGTGGTTCCAAACAATGGACCTCGGTACCTGAGAGGATATAAGTAGCTATATGTTTATGTTTATTTAGTGCTATCAAATTGTCAAAGGTAGAAACTTTTTAAACCTAAAATAGATATTTTGACCAAACCATCTATTGTGATCATTACCAGCATAACCACTAGACAAAACGAACCAAAGCACAAAGAAAAACATACATAATGGATGGATTGCCTCCATTGAAAAACCAAGTATTCTGAGTTTTACAAAAAACAGTATTCTCCTAGGCCTTATTGTTTCAAAGGATTAATCCCATGCAGGTTGGATTACTGAATAGGTTCAATCCATCTTTGGTAAACCTAAATGAGGACTCATAATCCCTTTGTCAGGTAAATTTTGTTCTCAGGAATCAGGACTAGTAGTCCTATGGATTAGAAAAAAGTAAGCAATTTGGCTTGTGGGGAAAATTTCCCTACTATTTGATCATAGTAGACCACATTTAAGTGGGTTTCACATTTTTTAAACCCATTCCCTTTAATCCTGTATTTGACCAAATACATTAAACCCAACACAAACAATCCCCTCTTATTTAATCCCTCCATATCCTAATCCAGGGAACCAACTACATTCAATCCCTCCAATTCCTTACTCCTAATCCCTAGTATTCCCAATCCTCCATTTTCTTATCCAACAAACAAGTGAGGCCCCAAAGTATGCTGCCCTAGTTGCTGAGGAATAAGCAAGAGAAGGACACGATCCTTAAGAAACCATAATATTACAATTTGGATATGTTTACATATCTATCACTCCACAAATAAAGAACATTCAAAGATTTCATTTTGATTGCAATATCTAAATTTTTTTAACAAGATATTGCACTCTTCATTGAAGTGAATTCCAAAAATACTAAAGAATATCTGATTTCAAATTTAAGTACATCTATCTTCTTTCGATTTCCCACAGGACAACTGGAGTGGTAAGTTAAGGAAATCACTACGACATCAGAAAAGAAAAGCCAAAGTCAGTCACCGAAGTATATAGGGAAACCGAGTTTTCAGCTATTTCTGAAAGCTCAATTATGAATCTCAATTCACCTCAAAGAAGATTGATCCACAAATCTTTGACCCTCATGAGGAGACTTGATCCAACTGCTAGCAACTGCATATGATGTAAAGCAACCAGACGCTTCTACATGGCAGAACTGACAGTGTGATGAGCCTAGAACAAAAATGAATCAATAGATATTGTAAGAAAAGTTGGAGGCAGAACCCAACAGAAAAAAAAATGACAAAGAAACCAAACAAAGAGCTAATGCAAACAAGAAAGCATATGGCAACAAAAACAGGGGACAAATATTAAAAGACTATGGGAGCGATTGAATGTGTTTTCTGCTTTCTATTTTGCAAAACTATTCCGTAGAACAGTTGTTTAAAAACAACAACACAAGAACGAAAACTAATCATAGGAACGAATAATGGAAATTTCAGATAAATGTTCTCAGCCACAAAAACATACATCTTAAACAATGCTAGTGCAAAAATTAATTAAGCATTCTCAGCCACATTTAAAGCGATATTTAAATAGTAAACGTAAGAATAATTTTTCCAAGGTTTACATGATTGAGAAAGTAATAAGAAAATTAAAATAACATGCCACAGAAACCAAACTGGGTGAAAATGAAAAATTGGCAAAACCTTCAAACTGCCTTGCTTGCACAACGGATGTGTATGTGCACAAGAAAAAAATGAATAAAGCAACTGACTGAACGCAAATTAAATTGTTTGGCCGTACTCACCCATGGAAATCGAGGGAGCTGCGGCAACCACCATATGTATATCTTTACTTATATAAGAACATATATACATATATATATATATATATTATAGGACAGAGAGAGAGAGGAGAACGGATCAGACAGAAGCTGAGGAAGATAAAGATGGAATAAACAAGAAATTGATTTATTGAGAAAAGAAGAGTTGGTGGCAGTTCAATTGGCCCATTAAATCCTCGCGCTTCCGCGTCAGAGAGAGCAACCGCTTCCGGAAGGGTTTTGTTACTTTCCTAAACTTTGTCGCCACTGCTCTGCGCCTGCTGAACTGAGAAGGGCTGTCTCGGCTCGCACGTGCCTGACTGCAGCGGGAGTTAACGAAAGAACAATCAGGCACGTGGTCCGAAGAGACATCGCTGTGTCAACATCAGCTATTTGTCTTTCCGTGGAAAAACGCCTCGACCGTAACTCGTTTAGGCAACTCGAGATTTGACAGAATATTTGATATGATTTGGTAAAATTTATATTTTAAAATTTTATTTTTATTGTTGAGATAAAAATTAAAAAACAGAATTTAAATTTTATAAAATTTGACGAAATTTCCCGAGATTTGGATTTTAAAAAATTTATTTTAAAAAGGTAAATATTATTTTATTCTCTTAAAACTTCAATTTTAGTTTATTTATCTAATAAAATTTTTAATATATTACTTATCATCCTGATCACCAAAACTTACTACTATATTTACTCTACAAATATTTTAATATTAAATATTCAATATTTTAAATATTATTAATAAATAATTTATTGTTAAAATTTTTAAAATTTAAATTAATATATTATAATTGATAATAAATATTATTATACATTTAATTTTAGATATTAAATTAAAATACAATTAAATTTTACATAATTAATTTAAATTATTTAGTGAATCCAACTAAATAAAAACTCCACCAGGTTGCTCTCAAATTAAATTTATTTTCTTTAATCTTTTTTTTTCCAACTTAGAGTTGTCATTCTTCACTCGTGATTATGTATATGAGAAAGTAAAATCATTGTCAACTCAATGATTCTCTCGTAAAAACAATTGTTTTAAAGGGTATAATACTAAAAATTTTATTTTTAATATCAAATCGCATTTCTTTCCTAATAATAAAGAAAATTTTTAAATATCAAATTTTATTTTTTGACAAATACTAAAATGAGATTTTGATTTGAAATCCATGGAATTCCAAATCCAAATCTCATTCTTTTTTTCTTGTCAAACATAGAAAAAAAATATAGGATTTAGATTTCTTTTTTATGCTAAGAGTGCCTCATCCGATTTAGATTTGGATTTGGAATTAGATTTGTAATTTTATGAATTTCAAATCCAAATCCCATTTTAATATTTGGTAAGAAATAAAATTTGATATTTACAAATTCTATTTGATGTTTAAAAAGAAATAGAATTTAATATTAAAAATAAAATTTTTTACTACTAATACCTTCAGAAGAATTACTTTTGTGAGAGATTTAAGAGGTGTTTGTAAATATTTTTGTAAAATCAGAAATAAAACTCTAAGCAGAAGTGAGTTAAAGTTGATTATAAGTAGAACTACAGTGTGTTTGTAAATTATATTAAGAAGTTCTCAAAAATAATAAAATAGATATTTGAAATATAAATTGTATAATCTGTTTATTATTGAGAAATTTTTGTTTAAAATGACCAAAATATCCAATTCTTTTTCTTTTCTCACCTTTTTTTTCTTTTTCTTTTTTTTTCTCTCCACCCCCCACCATTTTCATTTCTATCTCTTTTGTATACCAATTCTTCTAAGTCAATCGAGCAAAAGGCTCCCATGTAGACGGCACAGGGAGATTCAAAGTTGACATGGCCATTGACAATATCAATCATGGGCATAGACTCGATCGCAGCTATCAACTCTAGCAGTAGCTTCTTGTAGCCAAAGCATCTACGTCGGCTCTTCAAGTTGCCAATCGAAGCCCAACCCCATCAAGAACTCTAATAGGAATCCAAGGGGCGTTCTTTGATGTGTGCATCAGCAGAGCTGGAAATCATGGGGGGAATCAAATGGACTTGGACCGTCCCTCGCCTCTACAAACCCACTGTTGCAATAGGGGCAAACCTAGATTAAAAAAGAAGTTTAAGCCTCTAGTGTACCTCAAGTGAAGGTGGTTGGCAGCTGGACTATGGTAGTGGTTGGTCGTCGTCGCCAGAGGCAAGCAACGTTTAATTATATTTTAAAGTATAAACATAAATATGTATCAAATAGAGTATTTATTTTTATTCAAATATGTTTAATAATAAATAAAAAATTACTAATATTAAAATCTTAATACATATTTCATTTTTATTAATAGTTTTTTTAGCCATTTGAATTTTAAATCAATTCTATTCTTTATTTAGTATATTAATTGTAATAGGAGGTCGAGATTATAAAATCAGTTGAAGGAAGCCAACAATAATTTCAATTGGAGGAATATATCATTATTGCAGTGGGAACCTTCTGAAGCAGCAATTTTATTTTTACTTGGCTTTTAGAAAATTTGTTTTCTAGAAGAATTATTTTCTTATTGTGCAAGGTACTGTGTCCTTGGTTCACCTAAAATTATGACATTTTGGCACTTTAAACTCCAAATTTAAGGGTTTTGATATTTTATATGCTAAAATTATTAATTTGACACTAGTACCTTATAAAAAACTACACCTTATCTTTGATAAAACCAAAGGATAAGGTTGGAACTTTATATAATTAGAATAAAAATATCGTAAAGAATTTGAATAATAAATATTTGACTATCAAGTATCTAGATATTTTCATTATATAAATGTTACAAAGAAACCTAAAATATATTTGACAATTAAGCATCTAGATAAATTTATTCTTTACTAGTAGATTATTCTGATAAAATTAGAGAGAGAATAAAAATTAAAGTAGACAAATAAGGGATTATACATAATTTAGATAAAGTTAGAGAAAGAAGAGATAATTCGATAAAATTAGAGAAATAACGAGACTTAAATATAAATTATTGTCAATATAATAATTGAGCTTCAATACTTTTATTTTAGGGGATTTGTTTTTGTCTTTCTATCCACTACTAGCATTAGCTAAAAGTAGAAATATATATAAAATTTATATGTATTAATTTTTACATTTTTTAAAATTTTTGTATTTTTTATCAAAAATTTATTTTTATTTTTAAAATTTTAGAATTTTGAACAGTGTCAAAATTTTTAATATTTTACAGGCCTTTAATATGTATATAAATTGAATAAAAATTTATTACATAGAATGAAAATAAAAAAATTGAGAGTTCAAATACTTTACAGTCTTTTTTCTCTCCATTTATATAAAGTTCCAAACTTACCCTTAATTTTAGTGTCAATCAAAGATATGGTTTATTTTTTATAATTTTAGAATGTTAAGTGCTAAATTAATAATTTTAAGGTGTAAAATGTCAAAAACCCTTATATTTGGGGTGCAAACTATCAAAAAACCTAAAATTATTTTCTATTTCTTAATATTTTGTGATATTCTGTCACACATCAAATTTTTATGTAATATGATATAAGAGACTAGAGTGTAATAACCCAATTTTTATGTTTAATATTTAATTGAATGAAATAGATTTTTCAAGAACTTAATTAAAACATATAAAAATTTTTTAGGACCAAAGTTGAAGACCTAAACAGATATGGAGGACCAAAACAAACAATTTCCTTTTTTAATCATCTATATATACGCGAGGCATGCCTCCAATTTCTGCCATGGCCATTGTAGTGAGAAAATCCCTAGCGGCTGGTTAGGGTTTTCGGCCATATTTTTTTTCTTTAGCTAGTTAGCTTCTTTGATTTAGCAATTAGCTTTCCCTTATTGTTGCAAGATCAATTGCCTCATCGATCAGAAGTTCCTTTGCTCTGTTTTCCTCATCTGCTCATGGATAGTAGACGAATGGTGGGACTCTCTCCTGTCTCCTCATTTCTTTCTCTACTCTATTTGTTAAAGTCGGCTAAGACTCATTTGTTTTCTATCCCTTTGTTGATGCTCAAACAAAACCAAAACCCCATTGAGTATAAAAGTGTCTAATCAATTTTTTGCCCCAGACCTATGACCCCATTGTTTTTCTCCTTATCAAGCACTAATAACTACTAGAGGCTTTCATCTCTATAATGATTTTCAATTTTCTTTTTCTCACACAATCAAAATTCCTTCCAATAGAGATTGGGATCCAAAGCCATCTACAATGCTAGTAAGCCATCTTCATATGCAACCATTGTCCTTGTGAGTACTATATTTCAAAGCTTCAATCTCTCTCCATGGATAAACATCTCTATATCTGATAAGTTGCAAAATAGTATGTTGGGATTGGCCGAGGCTGATTCACTTGATCTATTGTCTCACACTAGTTTCAAACCACACATCATATTTGGATAACTATATTCTCTTTATAATTTGGCAATTATTTTCTGAAATCCTAAGGTCACTATTTTCGAATGAGGTGGCCTGATTAGCTTGCTTCCCTTTTCCGTGTATGGTTTGTTAATGCCCACTGGTTATAGACTTTCTTTACTCATAATATTTTAGTCTTTCTTTAATTTCCATCATGGTGCTCCAGTCATTTCTAAACTCAATATCTTTATCATATTATTTCCCCTCAGTTTGGTTGCCCATTTGCCCACTTTTATGAGTTATTAAATAAATAGATGAAAGATTTAACTATTGGTATGTGAAGGAGAATAAAGAGAGAGTCAAAAATAACAACAGCAGCAGCAACAACAACAACAACAACAACAACAACAATAATAATTGGTTAAATAATGTCTTTTCTAATCTCTTTCATTTTCGAAGTCATGGTTGTCCATTAATGCCCCTTTAATCCAACTAATTAATTAGGAGGTGGTTATTGAAATTGAGGTGAATTGGGAGTTTTCTTAAAATAATGTAGTAATGGGTTGAGTAGAGGCTCAAATGTATTGAGTTTAGGTGTTAGTGACTCACTTTTGGTTTTAGGTTCACTGGAATACTCACTCATCAGTACAAATGACTACATGGTATTATAGATTTAGCTTACATCAATTTCGGCCTTACAGTAAGTAATTATGTGTATTTATGAGTATTTATTATTTTTCATATTTGTTATAAATTCTGATTTTACAGAATATACTTGATTTCTAAAAATTAAATTAAATTTTGTTACAAAAGCATAGTAAGGGACATGTATGTAATTTGTGAAATTGTTATGGAAAAATTATCTATTATTTATGTTGGATTTTGTGTATATCTGTAAATGAAATATTCTATTAAACTATTTTTGTTTATTTTTTGGAAAATAATTTTAAGGGAGTTTTAGATTTTTAGAATATTATAACTAACAACAATACGCATTAAACTAAGTCCATTTTGAACTGTATCCCCAGATAGCGGGAGTAGTATTAGAATATCATATTAGGCCGATATAGGAGACCCTTATATTTGTATATCGGTGGACTAAGTGGTCGTTGTCTTGATTTCTGATTTTTGTTATACTTTACATTACTATTTCCCTAAATTTTGATAATTGCTAAATTCTGTTTTCCGTAAAATTTTCTATTGTATCTATGTACTTGTCCCTTATTCACATAGTTACATATTATTATTCACTGAATCGTGAAAACTCACACCTTTCTAACATTATTAGATTTTAGTATGCATTTACTCCTTAGTTTAGTAGGGTAAACGAGAAGTGCAATATTTGGCGAGCCCAATTGTTGTGTGGGCATTTTTGTAACAAGTTATCTTGTAATTATCTATGTTTTGATTCTTTAAGTTTATAGTATGTTCTACTTGAACCATAGATAGGATCTTTTTATGTATCATATTTTTGGATGGCAAATTTTTATATTATTAAGAATGAGTAGCGATATAAAACTACCTGTTGGATGCTATAAAAATTTATAAAAATATTGATAGATTATAAAATTTGGATATATACAATTTGCAAAGGAGATTCTATCAAATTTTTTGAAGAATCCAACACTTTGAATGTTTAGTAAATTAAGGCTGGCTAGGAACAATAGTATCATTTCTGGCCCCGATTTCAATCCTCGGAGTTGGGTCATGACATAGAAACTATTAACTAAATAACTTGAGTTTAAATATTTTAGACCAGTGGTTTAGGTTTAATAAGTTGTTAACTTTAGTAACTATTAAATTGTTATAAACAGTATTAGAGTAAAATGATTTTCGAACCTATTGTGTTTGAATATGAATATGGATTTATAATTTGGCAAAGATATTAAGTGTTTAAGTGGATGATATTATGATTTTCTATCTTACATTTATTTTTTAGAATAATATAATATATTGTAAAAGACTAAAGATTACTACTAAATAATTTGGATTTAAGTATTTTGGGATAATAATTCAAAGTTCAATAAGTTGTTAGATTTAATAATTCTCGGGTGATCACATATTTTTACATTGTAAGTACACTACTTACAAGGAGTGGTAGTTAAATCCTAGAAGATAAATTATAATCAACCTCGTGTATCGAAAAAAATCAAATGAAAATTGTAACAAAAAAAAAAACTTGAAAATGCATAATTTACTCTCAAGGTAGTAATTATGCAACTTTATCGCCAAATATTTGCTATTATTATTGTAATTTTTAATAGTATCTATGTAATTATTCAACAATTTTAAGATAGAAACAAATGTTACGATTGTAATCAAAGTTAATTTTGACACGTCAAAATTAATATAGAAGTGTCATTATTACAATTATGTTATCATAATTATACTCTACAGAGAAGATTTATTGTCCTAACTACTACTATAACTTTATGCATCATCTCCAACCAATATTAGAGAATATCCAAAATCCAAATAGAAGAAATCACATTCATGGAGCTTGGAGTGGGTGACTCACCAAGAATTTGTTAAGAGGTAAAATAAAAGGACTTCTTTTGAGAAATTGGTATCATCCACCATGTTTGGTTTGCTATATTTCAGTATTTTAATTTTGCAATTGTATATGTGTAAATTGATGGAATTAACCTTTTTGTCTTTTTGACAAACAAGGCTATCAGCTTATAAAGATCAAATATAAAAAGTTTAAAACCTTTTTCCGTTTTTTAGGAAAAAGAAATAGTTCTAAAAAAAGACTTGACATTTTTGCCAACTAAAATGCAATAATGTTTAAAATGTTGCATGATGCTTTCAGAATTTCAAATGATAATGTTGATGGTATAACAAACATATTTAGAAAAATCTAACCTTCTACAAATAGGATTAATATTATTTTTGCCTTGAATCTCTTTACCCTCAAGAGAGAAGATTATTTTATACTTGAAACTTAGTGAATTGTATGTCTATGATATGAGTTAATTTTTGAGATATTTGAATATAATTAGCAAGAGATATTATTTCATTTTTGTTGACGTTGAAATGGGTAAGAAGTTATAATATATGATAGGACGTGATTGCACTTAGTTATTTACATCTTATCGTAAAAAATGGAGAGATTGTTGTACTCTTGCAACTTGTGATAATAACTAATTGTATTTGCATTAAAGTATATATTGAGTATTTAATTCTATTGGATCAGAAAATTAGTATATGTGAGGAATGGTTCAAAGAACTAAATATAAAATTATTTCAAGCTTAATGATTAAGATTTCACTTCGGAGGATGTGGTTTTAGAGTATTGAGGTTTCAAAGAGTAAAGAAAGAAGAAACAAGATTATCTTGAAGTGTACGAGAAATCAAATGAAAGATATTCATACTAAGTTTGAAGACAAAAGAATTACTTGAAAGGCCATAATATATAAGCGAAAGAGATCAAACGAGCTTCAAAGACAAATATAACAAAGTGTCTAATGACATAGTATCTAATAGCTTCAACATTTATAAATGTGGATGGATTAAGCATAAGTGAGTCCTAAACTCTAATTTGCTCCAAAAA
>CAJVSB020000752.1:0-22851 GCA_911865555.2 Thlaspi arvense
GTGGATGGATCCCCATGGGTGATTTCTGTTGGGCTGTCTGGAAAGCATATTGAAGATAAGCTTGTTGGATTGGATTCAGACTCTGTTGCTCAGTGCCTTGGCTCCTATTTTGGGCATCATCTCGAATGTGGCCAGCATTATGCTGTTGAGCCAAATCAATGAACTTCCTAGACCTGTTGAGGCGGTTGCATCACACCAGAGATGAGAAAAATTTCCTCCTCCAAATACTCCATGAACACCAGCTTGGTAGCCCAGGATGGCTTCATTTCCTTCATGTTTCCTAAGCATTGTTGTTGAAGTGACTGCACCAAAACATCCAAGCCTAAAACATGTGAGCATGTTTTGCACTAAAATAGAATGTAATGCAATATATAAGTGATACCACAACCACAAATCAACAAACTTTTAAACAACAAGAGAGGCATTCCCTCTATGACACTTGCAATATATGGAATTCCAAAATCAGTAGAAAACAAAATTTAGTATTGTAGAGATATCACCAGCAAACAATAGAGCTACATTTTCTATATTACTGGGTCGTATCCACCATAAAAACAGACACATTTACAAACAAGAACCTTGAACCAGTCCAGAAAAAGTCCAGTTTTACTATAAGGGTCATGATTTATGAAGAATAGCAAAACCTATACAATTCAGCTGAATGAATTTCATTCATTGTTTTTGTACAAGACCAGATTTCAATGAAGTAAACTGCATCTAATTCATCTTTCTGGCACCTATGCAACATAGAGAAGTTCCATAGGCAAACAGAGGGTTCTTGGCAACAATATACAACTTAAATACTGGGGGAGGGATGTGCGAGGGGGGGGTGTCCATTAAAGATTACAAAATAAACACTCAGATGACTTTGTAAATAAATTGCATATACCTAAACATGCCAAATTTGGGCCCTGCGAGGAAGCTGCATTTGTGTTTTAATCTATTTCCTTAGCAAGCCCATCGCATCATGTTTAATCACACATCCACAATCAAGTTTCAGATCTTCTAGAAACAAACCCTATCACATCATCAACTTTCTTGGAACAAACATGAGATATTCCATATGACGGCGAATACTTGCACATACCTAAACATAATGGATTTAGGCTCTGCAAGGAAGCTGCTTTTTTTTTAATCTATTTCCTTAGCAAAGCTTGTTGCATCATGTTTACTCGTGTTCACGGTCAAGTTTTGGATATTCAGGAAACCAAACCCATTGATCATTAACTTTCTGAAACAAATGTGATTCCATATTCATGTGCATTATTACCTCATCATGACCAGATATTCCAACCTCTAAGCCCTAATCAAAATTTAAGAAGCCACGAGAATACAAAAACAATAACAGCACTTTATTTAATAACACAAGAACAGAAACACATAAAGAAAGTACATAGAAGTAGAACTACAAGCTTTGTTAACATGAGTTAAGCCACGTAATAAGTCTGAATGCCTATATTGTCAGTAAAACCCACCATCAGCTACCTTTTCACTTCTTAAGCAACTCGATTGATCAACTAAAAGTTGTTGATATGGTATCTAAGTCCAACTGTTCAATCCAATCGCATCTCCCCCCCAAAAAAAAAAGAAGGGGTCAACTCAAATACGTTACAATTAGAACCCACTCACTCAAAACCACTTGCTAGTTAAACTCCAAGAGTAGCCAATCGACGTATCAAAGCTAATCAGCGTACCAATTTAATATAAAGACAAAACAACAATTGAGCTTCACACCATAATGCACCCATCAACTCCATTAATTAAGCTGTAAAAGAATTTCGATACCCATTTTTCAGTCCAACAAACAATGGATAACAAATAAAAAACGGCTCTTTTCTAACAACACGCACCTGCCTCTGCTGCTGCTGCTGCTGCTGAATTGAATCAAACCCTAAATGCGGCGCCGACACGGCCGACGACGAAGATGACGGCGAAGCAGACGAAGACGACGGTCCCCATTGCCGCCGGGTTCCTTCCATGTCCCTGCTGGGCCCCACCTCCCGATTGCATGCTGAAAATATCGGATAGGGCAACAGACACACACAGATTAATCGTAATCTCCCAACTGCCAAATCCCCCCAAAATTCACGCGGTTCGCTGTGAACCGCTGTAGTTTTAAACCCCTCCCGCGATCCGATTGCAAGGTTTAAAATTACGCTCCCTTCTCTCTTTCACCACTTCGTCTCGCTGGATGCATTTCTCGTTTCCCTCCTGTAAACCGATAATTTTGCAGCGCATGGAAGGGGGATTTCATTCCGCCCCACCAGTGAGAGATCCACCTGCCTTCCGATCAGTCCCGCAGTTGCCGGAATCCTCCGATTTCTCTCTCCCTCTCTCTCTCTCTCTCCCCTCCCCCAATTTCTGAAATTTGGCACTTCTTAGTCAAACCCTAGGTTGTTGATCTAAGAATTTCTTTTACTATTTTCGCATTCCGATTAAAACACAAAATCGAAAGGGAAACTCGCACAATGTGCCAGTGGGAATCTCTCCTCCTGTTGTTGCAGAATTCTGTAAGAAAAAAACCCACAACGTTGACTTGAATGAGATAAAGGATGAGATTTGGGGCCTGGTTCAAATTATAATTGTAACGCTTACTTACTAGTTTTTATTATAGATTAGTGAAAACTAAGGCGCACTTGGATAGATTTTGGTAGAAGTATTTTTTAAGAGTAATTCTTTTAGGACGTGATTATTTAGAAATAGAAATATTTTATTATTTTTTAAATTATTTTTATGCATTAAAATTATAGAAGTAGTTTTTATAAAATTGTCACAAAACTAAACTAATAGATATTATTGTCCAAAAATAATATTTTAATTTTATCAATTACTTTTATTATATTTTACTGTGAGAGAGAGTTTGAGAAATTAATCTCTCTAATTAATCTCTCTAATAAAATTATTTTTTTAATACTTTTATTTTTTTATATTAATTCTTTACAAATAAACTTTTTTTATCAAAAGTACATAAAGTTTTATAATATTTTTCAAAGGATTACGTGTCAAACTTAAGGTTGCTCCTTAAAAGGGTGTGAAAGGTTGGATTTTACTGTACTTTTAAAAAATTAACATGTTGAATTTGACAATTCTTGGTAAAAAAATATAAATGCATCAAATCATTTGATATCATTTGTGAAATTAATGCATAGATATCAAAATTTGCCATAAAAATTTGAAATTTATGAATTTTGTAATTGACGTATCGAAATCAAACTCGTCCATGATTAAATTAAAGTTTGTGATTTGGTAACATTTTATAAAATTAGCATGTCAAACTAAAATTATATTGTGAATATTAATTTTACAAAAGATTTTTTTCAATTAAATTTCTTTTGCATAACATAGAGGATCTAATCCCACTTCAAGGAAGGATTTGGAAATCACCCATAAAAAAAAGTTTCAGAAAGATTAGGATTGTATAATGCTTTTAAATTGACTTGTTAAATTAATAATTTTTTATTATTTATCAACTCATAAAATTACTATCTGTCAATTATAATATTTCTCATATATGAAAAATATGATAAAAATTTCTTTTATTATATCAAATTTAAATGTTTTTGTATGTATATTTATATAAAAAATAAATCAATTGATATAAGTATAAATGTAAAAATATATACCAAATATTGTATTTCTAATTTAGTCAAAATTTAATAAATAAAATTAATTACGGTTGTTATTAATTTTTTTTTTATAAAAGTTGTAATTAAGATTGTATGACATTAAACATTGCAGTTTATGAATGGGACACATGTTATTTTATTTTAATTTTTAAATATACATATTTTTAAAATTTATATTTAAAAAAAAGGACTATATATAGGTACAAATTAATAAGAAAAGGAAACAAAATCATGCAGTTCTCCTTCCAATTTTGATAAATCTTTCGGGCTAGTGGGATATTGCTGCATGTGTCGTCTTGTTTCACTCGCCCTTTTCATTTTTATAAATACAATTTTTTTAAAAAATATCAGATTTTAAATAATTTTAAATTTTTTTATTAAACTCACTGACAATTAATTAAATAAATTCAGAAAGTTAAAAGCAACAAAAGCGGATTTAAAACGACGCCGTTCAGGAATAATACCCAATGCTTGAAAAAGGTCTCCGGCCTGCCGGATTCGAACCAGCGACCTAAGGATTACAGCAAACAACTACAGTCCTCCGCTCTACCAACTGAGCTAAGGCCGGTGTGCACATGAGATTCACAAATTTATATTTATTGATTTTATTAGTTATTTTATATTAAATATCCTCCTAAATATTTTATTTTCTCAGGGAGTTTTTGTGTATAGAAATTGAAAAAAAGAAATTGATTTAAATATAGAGATAATCATTGGTTGGAGTTGTCCTTTTAAATATCTAAGTACGCAATATTAAATAACAAAATAAATGACGGCCCAGTAGAGGTCCGTAAATTACATGCTTGTCCCCCCCCCCCCAAAAAAAAAAAAAAAAACCTAAACTAAATTTAAAGGTAATTTCATTACAAGTTTCCTAAGGTTTAAATTAAATATTACATTAATCTCTTGAGTTGAAAATATAATATTTGATCTTTCAAAATTAATATATGTTATGGTATAATCATTTTGCCCAACTTTTTACTATTTTCTATTCAATTAGTAAAAGTAAATTTGTTATAAAAAAATATTAGGTAAAATATACAAATTTTCAAATATGCAAACATTTTTTAATTTAATTAAGACAATTTTCAATATTAAAAAATTATGTTATCAAGTACCAAAGTGATTATTAGTTACTTCCTGCTACTCCTAGTGTTTAGATTGGTAAAAAAAAAATAAATAATAGAAAGATATAATTTATTTTATGAATGTAAAAATATAATTAATTTCTATTTTTTATGATAAAATTCTAAATTTATTACTTATAAAAAAATATTTAAAAAGTCTACCCTTCTTTTTATAAGCAAATTCATCTAAAAAATCTCCTACATCTTGAAAAATTATAAATTTTGTATTTTAATGACAATTTTACCCTCACTAAATAATTAAAAAATATCCAAATAATTGAAGGATTATAGCATAATATATATTAAATTTGAGGAATTAATATGACACTTAATTTAAATTTAAAAACTAATAATAATATTTATCTTCAATTTAATCAATTGCATTATGATTTGATGGTAAACCGACAAATAATGATCAAACCCTTGCACTGCATTTGGAACAAGGTTTATTTTGGTAGGAAAACACAAAGTAGTGAACATGGAACTTTAGTTTGGCAATAATTAATGACATCCTTCATCTTTCAGGTTAGTTTGCTTATTTTCATATTGTATCAAAACCAAATTATTAAAAATTTGAAATATCAATTAACATATATTAATATATAAAAAGTTTTGATATTATAAATAAGAGAAATGATGAATTGATATTAATGTAAGTGTACAAAATTTACACCAAATCTTATACCGTTGATTTGGTCAAAATCAACAGATAAGATTAATTAATATTTTGAAAAAAATAACTATAAGTTAGTCATTAAAAAATAGTTGTAATTAATCTTCTAATAATTAATTTACAGTTATCTTTTTTTTCAAAATATTAATTAATCTCATCCGTTTATTTTAACCAAATCAATGTTGTAAATTTTGGTGTAAATTTTTTACACTTACACTTATCTCATTTGATCTCTTCTCTATAAAATATTCAAATGGCTAAAAGATTGTAACATAATATATATTAAATTTGAGAGATTAACATAACACTTAATTTAAATTTAAAAACTAATAATAATATTTATCTTCAATTTAATCAACTGCGTTATGATTTGATGGTAAACCAACAAATAATGATCAAACCCTTGCACTGCATTTCGAATAAGGTTTATTTTTGGAGGAAAACACAAAGTAGTGAACATGGAACTTTAGTTTGGCAATAATTAATGGCATCCCTTCATCTTTCGGGTTTAGTTTGCTTATTTTCATATTGTATCAAAACCAATTATTAAAATTTTAAAATATCAATTAACATATATTAATATATAAAAAGTTTTGATATTATAAATAAAAAAATAATTAATTGATACTAGTGTAAGTATAAAAATTTATACCAAATTTATACCGTTGATTTAATCAACATAAACGGATGAGATTAATTAATATTTTAAAAAAAAAAACTATAAATTAGTTATTAAAAAACATACGTAATTAATCTTCTAATAATTAATTTACAGTTACCTTTTTGTTCAAAATATTAATTAATTTTATCCGTTTATTTTAATCAAATCAACGTTGTAAAATTCGGTATAAATTTTTTTACACTTACACTGATATTATTTGATCTCTTCTCTATAAATAATTTGAATATCAAATATTTATAGATTTTAAAATTTTCATTTTTAAAAATTTTAAATTTTAAAATTTACCAATTTAATTATTTTTAATCCGCGCGGACGTATAGACGTCACGCTAATTTTGGATGCCAAACGATTCCCAATTATTGTGCTCCCTAATCACTTTGTTATTTGGACGATGCAAGCTCGTAGAAAAATATTTAAACCTTAATATTTTAATAGAGAATGGAAAAATTGAGCTTCCTCGGCAGGGGAATTTAAAAAGAATAAAATAAGCATACATATTTTTGAAATGGACGAGTATGATTAGGACTTGTTGGAATAAGTGAAAGATCAATTTCTCTTTGTAAGGACCGTATTGAAATAAGCAAAAGACCAATTTCTTTTTATAGGGTAATTTTTATATTGTAACCAAACCAAATGTAGATAAAAGGGACTTGTTCGCTGGGGCCGAGCCCTCACTTTCTCAAGTTATGATAATCCATCAAAATTTTATTAAAAAAATATTAGAAAACTATCCTCAGAGAAAATTTCACTTGGCGTTCACGGAAATAAATTTTATATTATTCTTAAATAATATATTAGCTCATAAAAATTTGAAATTGGCAAATTATCAAAACTTTAGATGAAATTAAAATTTCATAGATTAACTTATTTGATACATCAGAAAAATTAATTAAAAATTTTTTTGTTCATTATTTCTCAAGCAATCAATTTCTACATTTCCAAATCAATAACACGCTTTCCTGAAGCCTGGCTTTCATATTTCCATTCATTTAATATTTCACGATGAAACAAATCAACTTGTTATTTTAATTTTATACAAATATATTATTATTGTTATTTATTAAAATTTTATGTCACTTGCATCTTGTCGTGCTTATTTTCCTATCTATAAAAAAAAAAAGAAAAAAAACATGGTGAGGTCATATTTCTAAAAATTTAGGGTAGGATAAAGATCAAAGTATTATTCACTTAGACTCAATTAACTACTTATATTATAAAATAATATTATTTTTATTATTTTATAAATTAAATTATTAAAATAAACTTATCCATAGTTGTCATCCACCGTTACCTATTGTCTACTAGCATCGCATGTCACTACCTTCTACCACCAACTATCAACCACTGCACGTCACTTGGCGCAATCCACTATTGGTAAAAATAAAATAATTATTTTAATAATTTATATATTTATTTAATTTTTTATTTAAATATAAGTTAAAATAATGATATCATATTTTAAAATATTGTATTGTTAATATATTTTATTTAAAATTTGTCTTATGTTATATTATTATTTCTAACTTACCGAACGTTTCTTTCCTATAATAACAAATTTGGTTGTTGAAATTTTTTTATACATCATGGGAAAGCCCTACCCTAGCAAAGAGCTCCCTCAACGAGCTCGCTTGCCAACCGCGAAGGAAAGGGCCCTCGCTTTAATGTAATCTACTTGCTATTTCAAGCAAAATTAGTTCTATATGATATAAGACAACTTTAATAGCAAATAAAAAAAGTTGAAATTAACTTAAAGTTTATCATATTTAAAAATAAAAAATTTCATTGTCTTTAAAATTGTCGCCCACTCTCTAAGAAGTAAAGATTAATTGTGACACCTCCGGCTGCCCACGAGAGAAGGTCTCTCTCCCCATTGGCCATTGTGGTTGACTTAAGAGCTGAAAAGATTATTAAATATAGATTTTGTGTCGTGGCATGGACACTTTTATTTTTTATTTTTATATATATTTAAGTGTTGTCCCACCAGAGTTATCAAAAATAAATTTTTACCAACAGAGTTATTAAAAATAAATTTTTACCAAAAGCGTTTACATTTTGTAAAAGTAAAAATATAAAAACGAAGCGTAAAAACAAATATTTCACTTAATACATATAAAAAATTTATATATATAAATTTATAAAGTTAAAACAAATATCTTATTTTCTTCTCTTTAACAGAGAATTATAGCTGACTACATCTTTACATAAAGATGAACACCAAATATTAAAAATGAAGTATTTCTTTAACTAAAAACAATCAAAATAGTATTCTTTTGTGCAAATAATTTCAAATTTATTTTGTCATTACAAAATCTTCTACTCTTTAATACCAATAAGATAATACAGAAGGATACACAATCATATGAGACCTTACCAATATCCAGAAGCAAGTAATTTTCTCCCAATAACTTTGTGATATCTACCCTATATTGGCACTTTAAGATACATGAAGAATAATAAAAAATTCCAGAGAAATAGAAACAAAATCCCAATAATATATTATACAATAATATTTGTACATAAAACAATATTTGTCAACTCCACTTGTTACTTAAAAGTTACCAACCCTAAGAAAAATAAGAGAAAAGCCATTGACTAATATAAGAAAATGAAAAAAATTAGCCCAAATTGACAAATTATTAACTTAAATGTAAAAACGTAAAAGCGGGTAGTAAAAGTACGTTTTTACCACTTTTATCGCTTTAAGGCAAGATTTTAGTTAAAAACAATTTTAGGTATAATCAAAAGCGTATGGTTTACGCTTTTACGCTTTAAAGTGCGATTTTGATAATTATGTGTCCCACACTTTTGGATGAAGAGTCTCCTGTGTGGCTGAAATCAATTGTTTCATTTCCGGTGTTTATTTCTATTTTTTTGTTTTTAAATTACTCTAAATTTAATTTATTACATAAAAATTAAATTAAAATTTAGTTATACAAAAAATGTAGATGCCGCTGGAATTATAAAACCAATAACTTTTATTTCACATTTTTTCTATGTTAATAGTAAATTTAGAAAAAAAAATAGAAATAGTGTGTATAAATAAAGTAAATTTTATTATTTAATTGTATAAAACTAATGAAATTGAATTATAAATAATAAATATATATTTTTAATCCAACAAAATAATTTTTACTTTTAATTTTTATTACTAGACATTATCCTAAAATTACCTCATATATCAATTAAGTTTGTCAATAACTCACTTTCTATATATTCTCATCTATTTAAATAGGTTTTTTTTTTTCTAATCTTTATCATATGTATACTTATCCATTTTACAACTTAAAACTAATTTTATTCGAAATACGTGACTCTTTTTCTTCACATATAAAATTATATAGAATCAAATCCAATTTATTTCAATATACAAAAAAATATTTTATCATATTTACTTGTAACTATCTTGTCAAATTTAGGACTTTGAATGGGAGCCTTATAAAGTTTAGTGAAAGAGCCATTAGAGTAACATTGTGTCAAAATCTGGAAGGAACCCTTAAAAAAAAGTTTAACTATGTATTTTCTCTTCCCAACTTCTTTTATAATGATGTGTGGTATGACAAAATTCTTTTAATATAATAAGAATATGAATAAAAATTATAAAAAATTATTTGTTTTAATAGGAATTAGGATAGGAGTAGTCAATTAAAGAGCGTTTAAATAACCAAAATAATGAATTATAATTAATTATTTGTATATCAAATTGTAATATACTGTAGATACGTTATTGTCTAATTAGTAAATTAAGAGGTCATGTATAAAGGTGAATAAATTTATATCATTTGTAAGAATTGGTTTAAGTTAATAAATTAATTCAATTAAATAATTATGACTTAAATTGATTTAATAAGTTAAATTGAATAATTAAATGGTTTATCATTTAATTATATAATAACAAAGAATTAATAGATTATTAATTAAATTATTTAATTAATTAATCTTACAATGGAGATGCATGCACTGAATCATTCTGAAAGCGATAATTTTTTAAAATATTAAAATATTTTATTTTTTAAAATAATATGTATTTGAGATAATGTTTAATTTTTAAAAATATTTATTATTAATAAATACATATTTATTTCCAAGGTAAAGATTTGGATAAATCTTATGTTTTCTCCATAAATAGGAGGGGAGGAATTATAATGTAGAGGTGTGTATGGAAAATTTGAGAATGACTTTTAGATAGACTCTCAATAAAGTTGAGAGTTTTCTCCCGAAAGTTCTAGATCAAAGGGGGTTTTAATAGAAAAATTTTTATAGAATGAAAGAGGAAGGTTCGAGTTACTAGTATAGTCCAAAAATTTAATGAACGTGTGAATGCTTTCTAGAGGAAATATACTTGAACTTCTCTCAAATAACTTCTGGTGCACGGGTTTTTAATGGTTGTTGTTGCAAACTTGAATTTGTCAATGCTTATAGAGTCCAAAAAGTTTGAAAGACACATTATTTTTATTTTTTAAATTAATTTATACATAATAAATATTAGGTGATTAGGGATGTTGTTATTGATAAATATGCTTAAAATTTTTTAATTTTTTTTGTTGCGTAAACATCCTTTGTGAGTCACGTGAACCGAAGAAAAACTCATTAAATTAACATTAAAACTTTATACTTTTAACGATATTGATAAAATTTTTATAGCAAATTGTCACACAAACAAGATGAATGAAAGAAATTAAAATATAATTAGTTGTACTATATATTATAATAAATTAATTTTTTTAGGATAATTAATAACTTTATAACAAATAATATTATAGTCGATTCTGAAATACTACTAAAATGATGATGTGATTCATACTAAATATCTTCAAGGAAAGTAGACATAATGATAGGGATGATAGTGAATCTCAAATTAAATAAATAGAGTAAAAGAAAAAATTTGTGATATAAATGACGGTGGCATGGATTTTAATAGGATGATTTTTTGAACACGAGGTAACATTCACGTGACGTGACAAGATCATCCCCCAAAAAAAGAAGTGAAAAAAATGCATGCAGCAATTTGCACACGCTTTTCTTCCTTCAACCATCTTTATTAGCAGCGAGATGCATGAACCTCTTTCGAAATTATTTTTTATTTTATTTTGTTAAAAAAAAAGAACCTTATTGACAAAACCACTACTTACACGCTTTAGTTATTGGGTTTTATCTTGATGTTCTACAAGTTAAATATGCCAAACACATTAATTATTAAGAAATTAAAAAAATTTTAAGGTTAAATTATTGAACATTACTAAGCATTTTCAAATTGAAAAAAGATTAAAAAAGGGCAAATACATATTTTTACAGTGTAAAACAATTAAAGCTTGCAAATCCAAAATTTTTTATTTTTAAATTTGTGGAAGAAAATCACGTTCCTTTGCGTAATATCATTCTAAGCTTCCAGTTCTAGTGACTAAAGTCTTTAGTTAAGCAGGGAAAGTTATTGAATGATGGACGATGGGAGATGATGAGCGAGGTGACCCAGGGGACCCCCCCCTGCTGTCAAATTCCGTGGCAGGGATAAGGAGAATCGGGTCCCCCTTAACACGGCCGGACCGCCTTTCAAATCGTGGGTGTTTTTATGGGGGACCGTGAGAGTGATGGGTTTGAAAGTTTCCTCAGAAATTTGGTGATGTCCCAACCATGGTGGCGGAAGCGTGAAAAGTGCAGAGTAGCTTCCAACCGGAATATGGGATTTAGAAAAGTTGAGACTAGAGTCTGGTGGTTGATACGATGCAACGCAGTTGCACTAGTAATCATGTCTTCGTAACAATTATCCAGAGAGTCAAAACTTGGGGGCCGCTATTGCAGGGATCGCCGCCACCGTAGCATGCAGTCATCGTAGTTGACGTATGCAATAGCCATCTAGGGGCTGTTGCTTGCAGCTATAACTGTTACTATAAATGATGGGTGAGGGAGAGAGAGGAAGAGGAAAAGAATAAATTATAAGAATAATTTAAAAATTAAATAAAAAAATTTGACATTAAAACTGTATAAAATTACTTCAAAACAGTTTTTATTTATTATTTTATTATTATTATTATTAAAAATCAAAATTCTAGCTTATAAAACAGTTTGTCCTTTTAATTTTTTTAGTTATAAAAAGTAGAAATAAAAATAACTCGTTTGCACTTTACATTTTTAAAATAGGAGATTTTTTTACTTTACATTTTAAAAATAATAGTTTTTAACACTTTGTACATCAAATTTTAAATTTGGCACTTTGCACTCCAAAAATTTTGATTTTTGGCACTTTAACACTTTAAAATTTTAAAATTGAGCCCAAAACCTTCCAAAATTACAAAAAGTGCACCATATCTTTGATTGTTTATTAAAACTGAGAATAAATTTAGAATTTCATATAAATAAATAGCAAAAAGATCATAAAAGATTTAAACATTTCATTTATTTTTGTTATTTCTGTTCTATTTAATAAATTTTCACTCAATATTAACAGCATGTAAAAGATTAAAAAATTTAGTACTATTTAAAATTTTAAAAATTTAAAATTAAAAATAAAGTTTTGATAAAAAAATATTTGAAATGACTTTTTTATTTATTAATTTGTCTAGATATTTTATACAAAAATAATTATTTGAAATAATTATTGTAATTCTTAATTTGTCTAGTATTTTATATAAAAATAATTATTAGTTATTAATTTGTAACCACTTCAAATATTTTTTATATTTTTTTATCAAAATTTTATTTTTAGTTTTTAAAATTTTAAAATTTTGATTAGTACCAAATTTTTTAATTTTTTATAAGCCGTTAACATGTATGTAAATTGAATAAAAGTTTATTAAATAGAGTGAAACTAACAAAAAAAAATGAAGGGTTTGTGTCATTTAAGATTTTTTTTCTATTCATTTACATGAAATTCTAAATTTACCTTTAATTTTAATGAACAATTAAAGATATGGTGCATTTTTGTAATTTTAAAAAATTTTAGGATGTAAAGTGCTAAATTTAAAATTTTGAGTGCAAAATGTTAAAAATCAATGTAAAGTGCTAAATTTAGAATTGAGGGGTGCAAAGTGCAAAAACCCCATATTTTGAGGGTGTAAAATGCAAATGAGTCAAATAAAAAATTTAAAGCTCATTTGCAACTACTTTATAAATTAGAAGCTGTCTTAGATATTGCAAAAGCTCAAAAGCGCTTTTCATAAGCGCGCAGACACCCTTGGGGTTGTTCTGCTTTGGATTCGTTGATTATTTAAATAAAACATTTTTTAAAATTGTCTGGTCAGCCAATGGAAACTTCCAACCATTCTTAAGTGAGAAAATTATTTTTTATTGATCTCGTTTTCTGCGAGTTATCAAGTTGAAATGTAGATAAAAAAATATAATTTAAAATGAGCAACCTATTTCTTAATAATAATAATAATAATAATAATATATCTCTACTTACTATCACACGTTACAGTATAATTTTTTAAAATAATTTTTAGTTGGTTTTAATTTTTTCATATATGAAATCATATTTTCTATTGCTTTCTTTAAAAAATTTTAAAATTTCCTATTTCTTTTTAAAAATTTATAAATCTATTTAATAGTTTTTTAATGCGTTTAGATTTATTATTTCCTTTTAAGATTTGTACATTTTTTATATTTTCTTAAAAAATATGCACAATAACAAAACTAAATCAATCCAATTTACATTATTCAAAAAAATAAAAAATATTCATTAATTAGCATCTAAAATCATCTCATGCTAATCTTACGCATGTTAAAAAAAGGGGGAAAATACGCTTTACCTTCTTACAACATTATAGTAGTAATACTTATCTCTTAAAATACAAAATGTAATAGTTTATTATTTCAATTATGTAATCACTAGTTAAAAAAAATTAATAAAGTTAATGTACTTGTTTATATTATTACAATATCCATTTGCTTACATTGTGCATACTTATTATAATTTAAAAAATATTAATTGTAAAATAACAGTTTTATTATAACGGATTAAATTTATAATTAATTTGTAAAATTTATCTCTCAACTAATTTATATACTTATTTGGATAAAATTGTCACACCCTACCCCGTAACTCGAGCGAAGTATGACAGTTAAATAGGGTTTAGCAACTTCCGATGCCCGGGATTCACTGGAGAAGGCCAAACTTTATTCGATTATCGTACCTGCTGAGTTCGCTATATGACCCACATCCAAATATCTAAATAACATAATAAAATCTGACATTACATAACTGGAGAATCAAGTTATTATCATAACTGAAAACATAATTTCTTTATGTAACTTTTTTTTTCCAAAATAAAATCTACATATAATACAACTATTTAACTTTTACTCTTCAAGCAGCAACCCAATACTGCTAATATTAATGTGAGTGGGGCCCAACATCTTTAGACTCGAAATGCTGTTGTGCTGGATGCACATGATGCACCTTCAAATCTCTAATATTGAAACTTGAAAAATAAATAAGTGGTGAAACTTGCGTCCCAGTGAATGGTCCTTCAACTAAAACCAGTGAAACAAAAATATGTTGCATAATACTGTCAATAAAATTAGTTCGTAAAACTGGTATAATTGATACAGAGAATATCACATCATGAGACATCGATTTATCATAATTTAAAAATGAAGTTAATTAACTCGTTGAGCCTACAGATTCAATTATAACAAAATATCGTAAAAGAGTTAAGGATGAAAGTAAAAATATAATGGCTCATAATTAAACATAAGGTCTAACATGCACGTAGATGTAAATATAATATAATAAGAATCCACTAGATACTACTGATCATGAGACTCGTTCTACATAACATCACCTCTAATGACGAACACACATAACTTGTTGGTGTCGTAAGGCCCATCGGGCAAATAAATCATGTAATACTAACACAGTAATGCGGCTACCCAGCAAATTATTCAGGTGAATTGCAAACATTCATATATAATATACGACATAAAAATGAGATTCTGTTTCTATTTCTAATAGTAAAATAATCATAATATATAAATAAAAAAATATTTCAAAAATAAAACTTTTAGTTTTTAAAGTAAAACATTTATTTGTAAGAAAATATTAATTTTGTTATTTTAGAAAAAATACTGAATTTAAGAAAAGACCCCTCACATTTACTGATATTGTATGTGCCCGGACTCATTCTTATTAACCTTACTGACCGGTCGATATATTTTTTCTAAAGTATAACCATATACGCTATCAATAAATGTCAAAACTATGTATAATTGCATGAATATATTAGTGCATACATGAGATGTATTCTTAATTAAGTTGCTTTCTACCTTTTTATTTGAGGTCAAAATTTATACTACACACGTACTCCGAAAATTCTCAAAATATTATTATATATTAATTGCAAATCTAGGTATACTAGGGCATACTCATGTTCACAAAAGAGTTATAATTATTTTTTTATAAAAAATAATCCATAGATGGGTCTGTGAACTTCTATATTGGGGTTTTGTCAAATTTTAATGTCAACTTAGTCTTATTTTTACTAAACTAACTAAATCACTTTCTCAGTAAAATTAATATAAATTAATTAAATAAAAAGATTAATCTAGACTAGTAGAATTTATATCCTAATATCATGAAAACTGTACTCAAATCAAAAATCTAAACCGATTAAATAAACATAAAATATATCTAGATCGAAAATACAAAAGAATTTTTTTCTCAAAAACTCACCTGAATTAAATTGAAATATTCTTGCTTTGCGATCTTCTCCTTGATTCCTCTTCGTTTTTGCCTTAAAATAACTCAACAACAAAGGCTAAAACTTCTAAATAGATGCCTTGAGGTGGTTCACGAATGCAAACATAATATTTTATTACTTTATTATTTATTTATTCTTTGTCTCATTCTTCAAGTCGTGCTCTCAAAAATAGGCTATTGAATAGCCTTTAATGATGGCCTCCGACTTGAGGCAAAGCAACTTTAAAAAATAAACTAATGGAAAAAGAAACTTTACATGGTATCTCGAGACCAAACAATAAAGACAAAATCATTTTATTCTTTATTTTATTTATTTTTAATTTTTTTTTCAATAATTACAAAATACCTTTTTTACCCATAAAAATTTAAGACTTTTTAAATTTAACTTAAGCCGCTAATTATCCCCCTAATTATGTTTATGCAAAATAAAACATAAAATACATGTTAAGCACTTTGGATTGGGATGTTACAAATCTATCCCTTTAAGGAATTTCGTCTCCGAAATTCGGTTATACTTATGAGGTAAACAGATATAAATATATATTTTTTTTTCCTTATATTTTCCTGCCGTTCCCACGTCATCTTTTCTCAATTTTAGTTTATCCATAAAAATTTTACTAGTGGGACTTCTTTATACAGTAACTGTTTTGCTTATCGAACTAAGATCTATACAGTGTGTTACTTATAAGATAAATTTTTCTTTGAGATCTACTAGTTGGGCTTACAAAACATGAGAAGTATTTTATATATACTTTTATAAGTAAAGAAACATGAAAAATATTATGGATTTGTGATAATTCTGATGGCAATGCCAATTTATAAGCAACTAGTCCAATTCTTCTATCACCTCATAGGTCCAATATACCTTGGAGACAAATCTCTTTTCTTGCCAAACCTTAATATACATTTCAATGGGAATACTTTTAAAAATACCTCATCTCTAATCTCAAAGTTAACATCCCTTTACTTGGTGTCAGAATAACTTTTTTGTCTGTCCTGGGCCGTCTTCAATAAATCCTTAATTAATTTAATCTAGTCTGCAGTGGTTTATATAATTTCAGACCTTAATAATTTTCTTTCTCCTTCTTCATTCCAACAAATCGGAGTTTCTGCACTTTCTTCCTTGTAATGCCTCATAAAAAGCCAAACCAATACTAGACTGAAAACTATTATTATAAACAAATTCCATTAGAGGTAAGCGTTTATCCCAACTACCCGAAAATTTCAGTACACAACTATGAAATTTATCTTATAGAGTTTGGTATTTCGTTCTGATTGTCTATCAGTTTAGGGATGAAAAGGCCGTACTAAACTTAAATTAGGTCCCCAAGCTTCTTGTAGACAATGCCAAAATCGAGAGGCAAATCTGGAATCTTTATCTAACACAATGGATGCAGGTGCTCCATGTCTGTTGATAATTTCATCCACATACAATTCAGCTAAATTATCTACAAAGAAATAATTATTAATAGGGATAAAATGAGCAGACTTAGTCAATTGATCCACTATAACCCAAACAGTATCGTTTCTTTTTTAGTGGTCGGTAATCCTATAACAAAATCTATAGTCAGGCGTTCGCATTTCCATTCAGGGATTAGTAATGGTTGTAATCTTCCAATAGATCCTTGATGCTCAGCCTTGTTTTGTTGACAGTTAGCTACTTCCCTTTTCATGCCACTTCTCCAATAATTCTGTTTTAAATTTTGGTGCATCTTAGTACTCCCTTGGTGCATGACATTGGTTGAACTGTATGCCTCTTCAAAAATTTAATCTCTGAGTTATTCAACTTTTGGTATACACATTTTATTTCTGAATAATAATGTACCATCATCTCTTATTCTAAAATCTTCTTGCTTTCCATTTCTTATTTCTTCCAAAATCTTCTTCAACTGAAGGTCATGTGATTACAATTCCTTTATCTATTTTAGTAAAGTAGGTTTGACTCGAAAATCTACTAATAAGGCCCCACAACTACCAACTAATAATTTTGAATTCAAATATCTCAACTCCACTAATAAGAGTAGTTGCATTGTTTTGATACTGATAAAACGTCACCTGAAGACTTCCTACTAAGTGCATCTGCAATCATATTTGCTTTCCCGTGTAGTATTTGATAGTACAATCATGGTTTTTAATAAGTTCAATCCACTGTTTATGACTTAAATTCAATTCTTTCTAAGTTATGACACACTTTAAACTCTTGTGGTCTGTGTAAATCTGACATTTCTCCCCTACAGGTAATGCCTCAAGATCTTTCAAAGCGAACACTATATCAGCAAACTTTAAGTCATACGTACGATATTTTAATTTATGAGACCTAAGCTGTCTAGAAGTATAACTAATAACCTTACCCTCTTATACAGGTACACAGCCTAAATCATTCCGTATGACATTACTATAAATCACATACTCCATTTCTACTAATTGGGAGTGTTAATATTGAAGCAGTGGGTTAGTATTTGTTTTAATCCTTCAAAACTCTGTTAACACTATTGAATTCATTTAAACTTAATATTTTTCTATAATAACTTAGTTGGAGAATAAGCAAAAATGGAAAAAAAATATATTTTTTTCTACAAACCTTTACAGTATCCAGCCAGTCCTAGGAAGCTCCTTACCTTAATAGTATTAGTGGGAGATTCCCACCGTACAATAACCTCGCTCTTTTGGGATCAACTAATACTCATTTCTATTCATAAGTTTTCAAAGTTCTAACTAATTTATTCATACCATCTTTTAATTATTTTAAAGATCTTCCAAAACCAAATTTAAATCACTAATTCATTTGTGTGTCCAGATAACCCATTTACTTATTCTCAAAACTCCCTCTTATTATCCAAACCCTTTAAGTCCTCCCACGTACATTGTTTTGATTGTCAAATAGAATCTCTGCATTTAAACTTAATCAAAACCTTTAGTCAAATAGTTAGTCTACTACACGAAATTTTGTCTTAAACATTTCAAATCCTTTCTTTAAATTCTTTTCAACATCAATTTAACAAAATCTCTAATTATCATTAAAATTTTTCAAAAATTTTCAATCCACACATTGCTTATATTCAATGGATTAAATCTTTCAATTTAACCTCTATATTACTAATAACCATCACTTAAATAATTATGTCATTTTTGAATACTCCTAGCTTTAAACTCATTCCATGATCACATAAAATGCACACCTATATATTATTTTCAACATTTTTTATTATTTTAATTTATTATTTTCCATTACTACTAATTTCTTTTATAATACTTCGTATATAGTCTCACTCACATATTATACTATATCAAACATTCATTTCCTCTCATTTATTTTATTTTATTATTACTCCAAATTTATCTTTTTATACCCTATATAATTCCTAAATCTTTTAATACTTCTAATATGTTAATTTAGTAACAACATGAAATTATTTCACATTACTGTCCCACATTCTTTATTGCATGACCATCTTTTAATTTTTACTTAATATACCTCAAATCCTAAAATCTCAAATCTGTATTCCTTTTATATCCTTATCATTATCATAGTTAAGACTAATTTTTTTTTTCATGTCCTCAAATAGATAAGAATTCATAATTTCTAACAAACATCTCATTCCTCGTTGCCATTTCGTTTGGAAAACAATTATACTCTTTAGGCTTTATCATAAAATTTCTAAAATTATCATAAAATATGTAACTATCAGTCAATTTAATTTAATTTTTTTTATAACTTCCAATTTTTACTATTTCCAATTTAAGTGAATAGCGGTGCTAATCCTCTAATCAAATAATTTAACCACGAAGCAATTTTTTTTTTCTTAAAACTCCTAATCTTTATCTAGAATTTAAATCAGACAATCTACCCGTAAAAAAATTCCTTCTTATTCTAATGATTACTCATAAATAAATTTTAAATTGCTAGTTCGTTTAAATAATTTCATATCTTTTATCTTATATCTACCTCAACTAGTTTATCCAAGTAATTTCAATTCTTCTAAAATTTTTCCAAAATAATCTTTAAATCACTATTAACCACATCTAAAAATTTAGATTTTTTAAAAATTTCAAACTCAAATATATGTTTTTATAACACATGTCCTTAAATACTATTTAAATTATTTCGTTATTATTTTATCGTGTATATAAAAAATTTACACTGTTCTTATTATTAGTTATTTACTAAGATTATCTCAGTATTTCACCACCTTTGATCTAACCAGATTTTTTAACAAACTCAATAATATACTATTTGTTGCCAATATATATATATATTCTAAAATTTTATACTTTTGAGATCAATTATGCTACCTATAGCCAAAATAAAACACTTGTCCTTTTTTTGTTATTCCTTTAAATAATTGGTTCTTAGTCTAATCTCACATTTACTACCTAGGCAAAACTTTATCTCTTAATATTTTATTTTTATTTCACTTGGTGGACTATCTACGACTTCCCCAAAATCTTTATCAATTTTCAGTTTATAACTCCAATGCCTCAATTCTTATCAATAATTATATACATTCTCTTTAATGAATCATGTGTGTGTGATGCACCTACTGCTGCTGGGGCAATGAATGAAATGTTAGATGTCTCCCTAAGAGGTCGGCTCACTCTGTCTCTATTGGTCTTACTCTGGCTAGTACAAGCACTTCCTGAATTCTTACTAGTGTTTACCATGGTTTTGTACAAATTCCTTATACAACGTAACATGTCAAATAATACTCATTAGTGACGTAGTGCATGTGCTCTTACTGTGACTAACTTTTTTCTATAAAACTTATTAACACTGACTCCCTAAACATCTTAATATTGCTCTGATAATCACTAATTGTCACACCCCACTCCGTAACTTGAGCGACGTGTGACAGTGAAATAGGGTTTAGTAACCTCTGATGCCCGGAATTCACGGAGAAGGCCGACCTTATTCGATTATCGTACCTGCTGAGTTCCGTTATATGACCTACATCAAATAATTGAATAATATAATAAAATTTGACATAACATAATTAGAGAATCAAGTTATTATCATAACTAAAAACATAATTTCTTTCTGTAACTTATTTTTTTTCCAAAATAAAATCTACATATAATACAACTATTTAACTTTCACTCTTAAGCAGCAACCCAATACAACTAATATTAATGTGAGTGGGGTCCAACCTCTCTAAATTCGAAATGCTGTTGTACTGAATGCACATAATGCACCTACAAATCTTTACTATTGAAACCTGAAAAATAAATAAGTGGTGAGACTTGCATCCCAGTGAATGGTCCTTCAACTAAAACCAGTAAAACAGTAATATGTTACATAATACTGTAAATAAAAGTAGTTCGTAAAACTGACATAATTGATATAGAGAATATCACATCGCGAGATATCAATTTACTGATCATAATTTAAAAATACAGCTAATTCACCCATTAAGCCTGCAGATCCAACTATAGCAAAATTATTGTAAAAGAGCTAAGGATGAAAGTAAAAACATAATTGCTCCATAATTAAACGTAAGGTTTAACGTGCACGTAGATATAAACATAACATAATAAGAATCAATTGGGTGCTACTGGTCATGAGACTCGTTCCATAGGACATCACTCCCGTGGACGAACACACATAGCTTATTAGTGTCGTAAGGCCCCACTAGGCAAATAAATTATGTAGTACTACCACAGTAATATGGGACTATTAAGTGAATTATTCAGGTGAATTGCAAACATTCATATATAACATACGACATAAAAATGAGATTCCTGTTTCTATTTCTCATAGCAAAATAATCATAAATATAAATAAAAAAAAACATTTCAAAAATAAAACCTTTAGTTTTTTAAAGTAAAACATTTATGTAAGAAAATATTAATTTTGTTATTTAAGAAAAATACTGAATTTAGGGAAAAATACCACTCAACTCTACCGATATTGTGTGTGCCCAGACTCAGTCTTGTTGGCCTCACTGACTGGCTGATATATTTATTCTAAAGTGTAACCATATGCGCTATTAATAACATGCAAAAACTGTTTATGAATGTATGAATATATTAGTGCATACATGAGATGTATTCTTAATTAAGTGTTTTCTACCATTTTTATTTAAGGTCAAAATTTATACTACTCACGTACTCTGAAAATTCTCAAAATATTATTATATACTAATTACAAATCTAGGTATACTAGGGTATACTCATGTTCACAAAAGTAGTTATAATTATTTTTTTTTATGAAAAAATAATTAGTAGGTGGGTCGGTGAACTTTTAGATTGGGGTTTTATCAAATTCTAATGTCAACTTACATTGTTTTTACTAAACTAACTAAATCACTTTCTCAATAAAATTAATATGAATTAATTAAATAAAAAAATTATTAATCTAGATGAGTAGATTTATTATTCCTAATATCATAAAAATTGTACTCAAACTAGAAATCTAAATCGATTAAATAAACCTAAAATATATCTAGATTGAGAATACAAAAAATTTTTTTTTCTCAAAAACTCACTTGAATTAAATTGAAATATTATTGCGTTGCACTCTTCTCCTTGATTCCTCTTCGTTTTTGCCTTGATACAACTCAATAACAAAGGTTAAAACCTCTAAATAGACACCTCAAGGTTCACAAATACAAACATAATATTTTATTACTTTATTATTTATTTATTCTTTCTCGTTCTTGAAGTCGTGCTCCCAAAAATATGCTATTGAATAACCTTTAATGATAGCCTCCACTGGAGGCAAAGCAACTTTAAAAAATAAACTAATGAAGAAAAAAAACTTTACACGGTATCTTGAGGCAAATAACAAAGACAAAATCATTTTAGTCTTATTTTATTATTATTTTGTTATTATTTATTTTTAATTTTTTTCAAGTGATTGCAAAATACCTTTTCACCCACAAAGATTTAAGACTTTTTAAATTTAATTTAAGCTGCTAATTATGTTTATGTTAAAATAAAACATAAAATACATGTTAAGTACTTTGGAGTGGGACGTTACAAAAATAGTTACTATAAAATTAAAAAGTAACAAATATTTAAAATTAATAATGGCATGTTCTGGGTAGAATAAAAAA
>CAJVSB020000753.1:0-22643 GCA_911865555.2 Thlaspi arvense
ATGTACGGCTTGCCTTTCCTTATGAAATACTTAACTTTAGAGGTATAAATGTCCTCCTTGCTGAAAATATAACATTATGCAGTTAAACACAACAAAAAAGCGATTGCTTGATGCGACACAAAAATAACTGGTTATCTCAAATATCATTTGATAGTCTCATACCTTCCCTTGACGTCAGCTTTGATCGTGTTGAGATTTCCTCGCCAATTCGATGCCAAAATGCTCTGTCCATTACTTGTTCTTGTTAATAAACTTTTGCGCTTGTTACGGGAAAAAACAGGCCAAGAACGGAAGTGACCACGCATGTAAGCACACATAGAAAGAGAGAGACAGACCTTGCATTTTTCAGCGAACGTTAAGACTGTGGCCTTGCTGCCCTTCACCGCCATCGACTGCGTTGAGTTAATTTGTCTTGCACAAGAAGTGCTTGTTGAAATTACTGAGCGAAAGGAAAGACGTACTTGCTGCCACTTGGACACGAGCCGTCCTTGGGCTTTCTGGTGATGGCCTGACAATAATCCAACGGGGAGAAATTACTTAATACATCTTTTTAAAAAAATTTAAAAAAAATTGATGAGGACAAGAATAAGGGATAATTAAATTGATGTCCTGTTTATTATATTTATTTTTCTTTTTGACACTTAGGATTTGTTCCATTACAAAATTTAGTACTTAAAATTGAATTTATTCATACATGTTAAAAGTAAGTTTCTTTAGTAATATTTAATATTCAGTCATTTAAATTTAATATATTGATAAAAAAAATCAGTTGTATGATTTTTAAATGATGGTTTTAAAAATATTTAAATATCTCATAAAATAAATTGTGTGTGTATTAAAACTAAGAATTTTCCAGTACATTATATAAATTAAATGAAATTGAATCATAAGAAGCCTATAAACTACACACTTCCGTGATGTGATATCCGCAGTGAAACTTAGGAAACAAGAAGTGTAATTTAGAAATTCCTGATATTAGCTGAATCTGAGTTGGAAAATTTCCTTTGCAATATTTTCTGCAGTTTATATTTTACTAATAAATTATATAATTTGTCTATAATTATAATAAATATTACAAAGTATTTAAATATAAAATTATTTGAAATAAAAAATATATATACACACAAAGAGATATAAGATATTATTTATAATTTAAAAATCAGATCTCGTCAACAAAAAGCAGCTCTCTCGTCTTCATCTCTGTCTCGTCTCAAGTTCAAGTTAAAATATTTATCTTTACCTAAAAAAAGGGGTTAGAAAATTTATCTCCGTTTTAAATTAAAGATGAGAATGAAGGCGAGATGAATTATCATTTTAAATATGAGTTTGAAAGGAATTGCATAAAATTCATCTCCTGTTATATATACACACATATATAGATAATTTTTTATAATGTAAAAAAATTAAAATGAATTAGAATTTATTTACCCATAATTATTTTACACATGATTTTTCAAACGTAAACTAATCGTAAATATAAAAAATACAACAAATAGAAATAAAAAATAATGGTAAAAATAAGTAGTTAATATGACTAAGTATTTGAAAAATAGTTATCATATCATTTAAGGACAATTATAAAAATCAATAAATATTAATTTATATGGCTATATAATTGTATTTTATTTATTTATATAATTACTCTTACTAAATTATAAAGGCTGCGTTTGGATGGGTTTTTTAAGTAATTTTTTTTTGGTAATAAAATTACTTATGAGAGGACGGCAATTTTTTTGACTTTGGTCAACAATAGAAAACTGACAAGGCTATAGTTGAACAGGCTACAACAATCAACCTTCAAGATGGACGATAGATGAGCCAAGCAACTGGGTGGCGAGCCTAGTTCGGTAAAGTAAATTCTAACCTTCTTCTACCTCGTTAAACCCTAATAGTGAAATGTAAATAGAAAAAAGAACTTTTTACATTTTTATTTAAACAATATGCAAATGTAAAATAACTTATACTTTTTATAAAATTATTTTCATGAAAATCACTTATTAAAAAAGTACTTATGAAGAAAATCTATGGAAACAGACCCTAAACTTAATATTGGGAAAGGTACTTAACTTTAATTAATTTGTGTAAAATTTTTATTAAACTGTATTTAGTCGTTCTATTTTGTAATTACATTTGATATATACACTTGTATGAATTTTATTTTATACGAGTCATTTTAATAATTTCTTAGAAATAAAAAACCAAAATTTTGGAATTCTAAAAAATCAAACCCGCCCTTATTGACCAGAATATAATGGTGTCTCGTTGGATCCCCACTCGCCTTGTTTATTACGTTCACAGTCTCCGGCTAATTCGGTTCGTCCCATCTACGTCTCGTGCACGCACTGCTTCGCGGAAACTCCCCTCGTCGTGGTCTTGTACCTTCGTAGTGAGCGATCTGATTTTGAGGTTTTTTTCTGCCGCGGGAGGGGAGAGAATCTGTATTTCCTTGCGGCCGCTGAACTGCCCTGCTTCTTCAAAGGCGAGACGTCATGAATCCCGAATAGTAAGTCGTCCTGGTCACTCTCTATGTTCGAATGATCTAAATGATTTCATTATTTGCACGATGTTTGAGATTTGTAATTCGCTGAGATCTCGTCGAATTTGCTTAAGTAATGGTTATTTTGTTTTGCGTCGCGGTTTCTAAATCTCAAGCTAATCTTGGATGTCATGTTGTTAATCTGATTGGTTGTCTTGCGTATTTATGACATGGTTATTGATTAGTTGATTTCAGGTTTTGTGATCTGGATTGTTTGAGATAATTATTTATGTGGGATTATGAACAAACCTGAAGGATATGCTGATATTCTGTTTACTCTTCAGAAACTCTAGTATAGTTGTAGTTTAGCTGAACAAGCTTCGAAGGGAGGATCAGAGGAAGCGAAGTCAATACCTCTATTGATATTTTGTCTGTTGTGGCAGTATTTTGGTGTAGAGCTTTCTTTCTGAATAGTCGCTATTATTGTTGGATTTGCCTCTCTAGTTTAGATTTAAACATTGTTAATGCTATATGTTTTCTCTTGATTCATTGCTTTAAGGGTATTTTTTGAAAATAGGATTTGGATATTATGTAATTTGACAAAAGGAACAGCCTGTAAAGCTGGAATTCTGTAGGTGTTGCTGATTTGGGGCTTTTGGAAAGTGATTGTCCTCATTTCTGATTTACTCTAGTCCAATGCTCACGTGTTGTTATGGAATTTGTTAGGCATGGCAAAGAGAAGAATACAGCCATTGATGCATTGAAATGGCCACTTTCAATTCACCTTAATTGAATTGATTCTAACCAAAAGAAGGGAGGATAAATAAATGACTTACTGACATTCATAATGCATCACTCAAGTAAATGATTTGAAAAATTAGAGAAGGAAAAATAATTGAGATCCACATACAAAAGCGACAACTTCTTAGTCCTTACAGTTCTCTGCTTGACCATTGATTTAAAGACTTCAGGGAAGATGTTTTTTTTTAATAATTACTATAACATGAAAATAGATTTTTCAGCACATGGAACCGATTAAGTGTTTAGATTAAGTTCACATTTGTTAGTGTCTTAGACATGCCATAATACAATTGGAATTCTAGATATATTACCTAGTTACCATTTGTAATTTGCAGCTGTCCTTGAAGTTAAAATTATTATTATTTTTGTCATATGCAGTGACTACTTGTTCAAGCTTCTGCTCATTGGAGACTCAGGAGTTGGAAAGTCTTGCCTTCTTCTGAGATTTGCTGTAAGGGTGTTCCAATGCCTGTAATTTTGCCCATACTTGTTTTAAGGAAGAGAATATCATATCATATGTTTTTGGGACTTGGCACAATGATAAATTGACATGTTAAGCAAAATTAATGCTGCCGTCCATCCCTTATAATTATAAACTGTTTCAGAGCCTAATTATTTAACTAATTCCAGATGGGATGCTAGAAATAACCATGCATGATAGGCCTCTTAGCATGAGCAAATTTCAGGAACCCATGCTGGCATGCACACTTATTGCTTGTAATTCGTAATAACTATTTGTCATTACGATGGATACTTTTATCACTTTACTACTGTTTTTCGGTTAAGGAAAAATGAGCAACAGGATCAGAAACTGGATTAGTTCTTCTTGGGAAACATATGACTATTTTGGCTAGGAAACATTTATTCTATTATTTTCTATTGTTTTGATACATGTTATGCCTTAAGAAATCAGTTGTTGCTTAAAGTGTTTCCTAGTGGAATATTAACTTTGTTGCTGAGAATTCTTATTTAGTTACTGTTGTCTTGTTGATGTTTTGTAGTTTGTCTAATAAAATGTCATGCATTTATTCCAGTTATGCTATGGCTTCATTACATTTGAGGAAGGGCGTAGAGCATTAGCTTATAGTATACATTTAGAGAATACAATTTCTATGTTATTTTGCGCTGGATACTGAAGTTGAAGATATCATGATAATTTACTCTGGGTAAATTCCTTAGTCAACTAAAAGTTTCCATTGTATTTCTGGCACAGGATGATTCATATCTGGACAGTTACATTAGCACCATTGGTGTTGATTTTGTAAGCATCTTGTATCTATGGTTTTAAGTAAATGTCAACTGCGCATAATAAGTAGCTCTAATCATGTTTGTGCTTGTCCTTTTGTACCTGTAGAAAATACGCACTGTGGAGCAAGACGGAAAGACCATTAAACTTCAAATTGTAAGATTTCCTAGATCTGCATTCCTCTGTGATAGATATTATTGTGGGCTTATTAGGACCATTTAATGCCGCAAGCAAATGGTTCTGCCTAAATGTCAAAAGTTTAGTTTTTTTTTTTTTTCCTTCCCTGGCCTGACAGTTCTCAGTATTCTGTTATTTGACATAAATTCAAATAGTATTTGTTCAAGATTTCTCACCTGGTTGATGATGTATTCTTATACATATGACCTTGATTGGCAGTCTTACCAGTTATGAATTTTTTTTTTTTTAAACTGGTTGTTGCTTTGCCCATATTGGTACATATATCCTCTCTGCTTCTCCTTTACATTTTATATTTGGGAATGCAGTGGGACACTGCTGGGCAAGAACGATTTAGGACAATTACAAGCAGTTACTACCGTGGCGCACATGGAATTATAGTAAGTTTTTGTCCCTGATTTCCCTGCTTTCCTTTTCCTTTTTTCTCTTGGCATTACTTTCTCTCGTCCCCTCCTTTATGCAGGTTTGTCTGCATTTTATAATTTTTTTATATATATTGCTTACATATGGCAGATAGTTTATGACATAACGGATCAGGAGAGTTTCAACAATGTTAAACAATGGTTGAATGAAATTGATCGCTATGCCAATGAGAATGTCAACAAACTTCTTGTTGGAAATAAAAGCGACCTGGCTGCCAATAGAGTTGTGTCCTACGAGACAGCCAAGGTACATATTTGAAGTCCTTGCTCTTTTTTGTATATTTTTTATGTTCTTAAGGGCAAAGTAGGGAAATCAGGAAAATACTTCTTTGGTATTTGAAGGCATTTGCAGATGAGATAGGCATTCCATTCATGGAAACTAGTGCAAAAGATTCTACCAATGTGGAACAGGCATTCATGGCTATGGCTGCTGACATCAAGAACAGGTATGGTTACTATGGATTTAACCTAATTAGCATTGTGACTTCATTGACCATGTACTTTGGGAGTTGACTGCACATATCTTGCTTTGCTGTTCTGAGAATTTGGAAAATATATGTGCATATATATTATTTTGTGTGTGTGAGCACAACAGAACACTGAGTCGTTATGGGCATTGTCATTAGGCCTTGTGTCTGTTGTGTGTCTTATTGATGACTTGTCCATCTCTAAAGATTTCCGAGATACTATTATATTCAGAATTAACAAAAATTGAATATTTTCAAGGTTTTTCTTATTTTTCTTTTAATTGATCTCAGGATGGCTAGTCAACCCGTGAGCAATGCCAAGCCACCAACAGTGCAGATAAAAGGGCAACCCGTTGGGCAGAAGAGTGGTTGCTGTTCTACTTAATTGGTTCTGTCTGCTTCTCAAGGGCTTGTAACTTGTAAGACTAGCTTTCTCTTCTGTGCAATTTATAATTAGAGAAGGCTTCCCTCATCCGTCCAAAGATATTTACAATGTGCTGCGTGTATCAGCTCTTCGTATGCAGTGTTCAAGATTTCATTCATTTTTTGTCCATTTGATTTTTATGCGACCTGTACAAGCCATAAGGGGCCCGTGTGTTAGTATTTGTTTGTTACTTTATTTACACATATTATTTGTTGCTGGGAGCGGCAAAACTTCTATAGCATATTTCACCTTATGATGTTGCAATTGCAACTTCCAAACGGATTATGTCTTATTAAAGTGTTTGTTAAGAGGGGGAACATTTGCTGGGTGACTTTTGTACCTCTTTAAAGTTTCAAATGACAAGCTCTTTCAATACGGTTGGCTTTTCAGGAACAAACATTGTTTTCTTTTCGGGGCAGTTTTGACCTTAGGCAGTTAGAAATTTAACAAAGTATAAATTCCCATCTGACCATTACTTTTTATGTTTTCATCACCCGTCAAAAACCCTAATGGGATCTGAGCTCAGAGTTGTGGTTTGGCTTCCGACAGCAGGCAGAAAAGCAAAGCCTGAATGCGGTTTAGATTTTTTCAAGGGATCCGGTGTTTTACTACCAATCATCAGTTTCATGTTGAACACATTATGAATGTTGGAAATTATCACTCCGATTTTAAGTTGTGAAATGAAATAGAAAAAGACGGGAATAGGATAGAAGGTGAGAGAGAGAGAGAGAGAGAGAGAAAGAATGGGTGCCCTTTGCTAGGCGGAAGGTCGCCCTTTTTAGTGAGTTTTGAGGACTAATTTGCAAGTTGCATTCTACTGGTAGGAGTTTTTGGTAATTTATATTTTAATATTATAATTTTGGTATTCAGTATGTCAATTTTATGAAAAATGTACCCTCACTGCAAAATTGAAGAGTAAAATTAAAAATTTATATTATCAAAGACAAAAAGACAAAAAAATAACCTAGACTTTATTTTTCTATTGTCTACTTTATTCAATATTCTCTCTATTTTTTCTATCTTTTTACTTTTATTTTATTTTTATTTTCTTGAACAAATATAATTTGTAACATTGTATATTTAAATATTGCATGTCAATAAATTTTTAATTTGTTTATTTTTTAAATATAATTTGTTTATTTATATTAGAGAATAAGACAATGAAGAAAAAAAGATAGTTTTAAATATTTTTAAACTTGTATTATATTTTTTATTTTTTTCATTTTATTACATTTTTTATTGGTTGAAAGTGAAAATTTGAAATTTTCTAAAATTTCTTAAATAAAAAGAGCATGTTTTCTAAAAATTGTGTTGAGAATAATTTTAAAAATAATACCAAACATTGTTATTTTTTGAAAATAAAAAATAATTTTGTAAAACAAATATAAAATCTTGTCATTCTTTGTCCAAATAAATGGGTTAGAATTTAATGGATTAATAATTATTTAATAATAATTGATAATTAAATCTATTAATAGTTATTTAATAATTAAACAAGTCAACTTATTTGAAACATTTGATTAGAATTTATTAATTAATTTATGAAATGAATGAGTGAAAATATTTTAAAAATCTTTAAAATGTCGAATAGAGTGGTAATAGAGAAAAATAGAATTTAAATTATTTTTTTATCTGTTTACGCTCGATAATACAAATTTTCAATTATGTCCTTAATTTATAATAAGTGTACATTTTTTTTTTTTTTACTGTTATAGTGCAAAGTGACAAGATTATAATGTTTAGTAATAAAGTGTTAAAAATCTCTATTTGTAATATACAATTTGTAAATTAGTTAGTTAGTTTTGAAGGGAGAAGGCATTTTGTAAACATCCAATTAGTGGAAGGACCAGTTTGTCAATAAATAGCAATTTTAAAAAATAAAAAAAAATTCCGACAGTCCTATGGATTTTGAACGACATATCCTCATATTTCCCCTGTGCTGGGAATTCAATTAAATGGGTCAAGATCTTAAATAGCTCTCTGATTTGCACTCTTTGCCGCGGTTGATTATTCGGCCGGGTGACAAGTGAACCGCGAGATCCTTAAAGAGTTTCATGCACGAGTATCAAAGAGAAAAAATGGAGTGTGTAAAATTGCACAAGGGGGGGAAATATCCGTTAAATCAAAGCTCATAACTCAGAAAATGACTACATGCTTCTTGACATTAGTCACCCATCATCTCCTAAAACCATTATTTTTCTTTTTCTTTTTAGCTTTACATGATTGTGATTGATTGTCAAATTTTCAGATTGAGAATTGTGAGTAAATTTTCCTCCTTTCGGGTTTCAATCTGTTCACCTTAATCATGCTCACCAAATGGTTGGATACAAACATGAGAATCAAGTTTAAGCCTTCAAATATGGATTATTTTCAGATGTGTTAAGTTAGATCCTGATGTGATTTTTGAACATAACTGCCTCACAAGCAAGGATCGAAGTTTGCTATTAACTAATTTGTTTATGTTGGCAAAAATGTCATAAAAAGGAAAAAAATTGAAGAACTTAGTGGAGATGTAAGAACAGGGGCGGATTTGTTTGTTGGCCTTTCATTTCTTTCTTTGTTTTTTTTTTAAGTCATGAGCAAGAATTTTATATTTCTTTTTTTCTATTCGATAAAAAAATTAAAATTTTTATTGAGATTATAAATAGTATAATTGATAATAAAACCTAATAAACTTAATATATTGAGAAAGTGGTCTCATCCCAACAATTTAATAATAAGACTAAATTTATCAAAAAAGTGTTCCCAGTGTTTATATAATGTGTGGTATTTGTCTATTATTATTGTGTATGACCAGTACATATCTGATAAATGTTAAAACAATTACTCAGTAAATTTAATTTTAATATCAAATAAATCGTTATTTAACAATCAGTAATTTTAATTTCAGTGTCAAACAAAGCCTTGTCAACAACCAATATGAGAGAAAAAATGGGATGAAATTTCTTCAATCCAAGAATATCGATTATTTTAGAGTTTTAGCTATGGCTGCTAATCCAAAAGCGAGCAACTTGCAGGTTGTTTAGACAGCAGACACTTCTCAGCTGGAGAACCAAGAAAGCATTTACTTACAAGTTGTTCGGGATGTGATTAAAGCTTACATGAGAGACAAGATAGCCTTTCAAACGACTTGTTAATGTTTTATTATATAAACTTCTATTTTCAGATTACTTTTTTTTTTTTGAAACATTAACAAAAAAAATTTACCAAAACATAGATCGAATTTTCCTTTAAAACATCAGAGACTTTATTTTGTTATTATTTATTTTGAAATAATATATGTTTTATGAAATCATCTCGTAATTTCCTGGGTATCAAGAACATCTTTTTAGGAAAGAGAAAAAAAAAAAAAGAAAGAAAGAAAGAAAGGAAGGAAGGATGGTTTGCAACGTCAAGGACATGCAGAAACTCTTGGCTCATTAGGCGCTGCTGGCGAACTGAGGCTCGCTCAGGCTGTGTCTGACCGAAAGTCGAAAGATTCGAAACCCTTTGATTTGAACCGATCCGTGGATTCAGGAGGGAGTTCTTCGGATTCGACGCATTTCGACTGAGATGGTCACTTTCGTTTTCTGGAGATGATGTACGAGCTATTGCCGTCGGAGTACCAGGGTCAAGAGATCAATCGCCTCACTCTCGCCTACTTCGTTGTCTCCGGCCTCGACATGCTTGGCGCCGTCGACCGTGTACGTTTAAATCTCACAATTCTGCTGTTTGTTAGCTCCAATCTTGAAATCAGAGCTTTTGAAATCAGGCAATTGGCCAGTTATTTATGAACGTGTCAGCAACTCTTTAGAAATATTAAACCCAAAAATTATTGAAATTTATTCTCCATTATTTTTCGTGTCGATTAGTTTGGAAGGAGATCCAATGAATTTCTGCTAGATAACTAATAAAGAACTCCAACTTCAACGATGCATAAATGTGGGTTTCTTCTACCAATTGCATCAACTACATGACTTCACTTTTTTTTGACATAGTCCGGACTGTTTATGCTTACCGGAGATCATCAATAACAAACAGTAGTAACAACGCATCATTATAAACTGATCGGTCTTACTATTTTCTAATCCTCCATAAGCATCTTTTTTTTTTTTTTTTTTTTTTGAAGTAAGTAATCAGTATAACTTGAGTTAATAACACGGACTCCCGTTGTGGGGCTTCAACCCATTAGCGTTTTTTTTGTTTATTCATTTGTTTCTTCGTCTCTCGGGCTGCGGTTTGATTTCCTTTGTTTATCAGGTTGACAAGGAAGCGGTCGTAAATTGGGTATTATCATTGCAAGCTCATCCAAAGAATGAGGCTGACCTAGATAGTGGTACGGCTTGCCTGAGAAACACTGGGTCTTGTAATTGGTCTTAAGTGCTATGTTTCATAATTCTTATATGCAGCTATTGGATTGCTGCAGGACAATCCTATGGGTTCCTTGGTTCTAGAACTACCCAATTTCATCTGGATGATAATAGGGTTTGTTTGTTATAGATTTAATGTCCTTAAAGCTTTATTCTTTCTCCCAAGTGATTTGAGCAACATGTTGTACATCTATAAGTAGACTGTTTTGCTTGTAAGTTGGGGTTTCCAATGGCAGTCACTTGGCGAGCACGTACTGTGCACTAGCAATACTAAAGACTGTTGGCTATAACTTATCATGTATTGACTCTGAATCTATTTTGAAATCAATGAAAAATCTTCAGCAGCCTGGTGGGAGGTAATTTTCATTCTTCCAACAACTTCTTGTTCTTTGATAGTCAGTCATACTTAATTTATACGGAGTTGTCCTGCGTTGAAAACTATTTTTCAATAGCCCTATCTGCAAACAACCCCTTACAGAAGAGGGGCAGAAAGGGCCAATGCTTACCTAGTCATTCTACCTTCAGTTACTTGATCAGTACATATCTAGTTCTGTAAATAAATTCATTTGAGAGAAAAAGGCAAATAGGTGCAATGCTTGTCTTAATAACTAGCTTCAAACTGCATAATTATTGATTGTTCTCCAACAGGTCATTAAATATTTGGAGATTTTCTTCATTCTTATACTTTTCTTCGACAATATAATACACCTTCACTGAATGATCACCTTTGGATGAAGCTAAACTCTCTCCTCAATTATCCTTGTTTTGTTGTGCAGTTTTATGCCTATCCATACTGGGGCAGAGAGTAATCTTAGATTCGTATTTTGTGCTGGTACGAAGTTTGTTCCATGGATGTGATATTAGGGTGTTATATAGACCTTCTACCGTATGGAAAATCAATATGGCTATTTGATGCATCAGCTGCCATCTGTTCTATGTTGGAGAATTGGAGTGCATGGACAAAGAGAAAGCAAAGCAATACATATTAAATTTTCAGGTTTTTAAATTATCCCACTACTTTGCAGCTGTCTGCTTCATTCTGTCTTTCTTATCTGATTATTTGATTATACGTCCAACATTTCCTTGTGTTCTGATGTCGTATGCAATTGCAAATAACAAGTTGCCCTCTTTATGCAGTCATATGATGGTGGCTTTGGGTTGACTCCTGGTTCAGAATCTTATGGTGAGTATATAATATTCTGTTTTTTGTTCAATCTATGTAAGAATCCTGGAAGCTCTGTGCATCTAGTCTGGCTAATTTATGTCCAACTTGTTAGGTATATAGATTGTAAATGGATTTTCAAATTTTCATTTTGGCTGTTGGAGACCACATTGGTAAACTCTATTCTTTCTATTCGGTTGGCATACTAACTGCTAAGTAATTGGTACAATAGAGTGATTGCACATTTGTTTTCTAGTTATTGGTGGATATAAATACTTGGAATACTTCTAGGAAATTCTCAGCATTTTCTTGATGTAGCCGTAAATTAAGTGCAATGTAAATAAATCAGAATATTACAATTATTACAATTCTTGTTAGGCAACTGATGGCATGTGCATTTTGAGCGTGTTTTTTCTTTTTTTTTTTTTTTTGGGGGGGGGGGGGGGCATGGATGGTGGTCATTTATATGCTCCTTGAGATGTGTCTGTAAATGTTCAAAGACCTTACTGGCTCCTGTTTTTTCCTCTTTTATTGTTCATTCAACTTTTATAGGATTTGCATCCTATTGCTTAAGGAATGTATTTGTTTTAGTGGCACAGGTGGTGGAACTTTTTGTGCTGTTACATCTCTCCGGTTGATGGGATTCATTGAAGACGATGAACTTTCTACAAGGGCATCTTCTAGCATCATAAATGTGCCACTGCTCCTGGACTGGAGCCTACAGGTTTATTTATAGTTTAATATGTAGAGGATAAATACTATGCCTCAAAGCTTAATGCTTCTAGAAATTGATAAAGGCTATTTAGACCCAGAAAAGATTGCAATTGGACTAATTTTGCAGGAAAAACCATATATTATTTCATGCATTTATTTCTGGTCAGGCAATAGCAACTTTTATTTTAGGTAACCATGGTGTCTACCCTGCCCTGCAAGTTATGTCACTCCTATCTTTCTCTTGTTTCAGAGGCAAGCAGATGGTGGTGGATTTCAAGTTAGGCCCAACAAGCCTAGTGATACTTGTTATGCCTTTTGGTAAGTTCCAAGATGCCTTCAATATTTGATGTAATTAATTGCAATTCCCATGGACTAATTAGGGCAATTCCTGTAGGTTTGGAGGAGTTTTAAGGATTTTAGGAGGGCCACAAATTTGTTAACTTGGAGTTTTACAGCAATTTTTACTGACTTGCCAGTCCCAGGTGCTGCATTGTATTTTCATTTTATCTTCCGTAAGCCTTTATTGATTGCATCCTGATGTGTTGATTAGATTCCAGATTTTCATTATATGAACCATTGTATGCTTGTCAAAAAATATAAGGAAGAACTGGGTATAAACGAATAAGATCATGTATCATAATGTATGAATTTAATATCATAAATCATCAAGGTTTTATACAGTTAACAACACTTTCCATTCCTTGCAAGAAAAAGTCCCATATGAATCGTTTCCCTAGAAAATCAAGGAAGAATGTTGTTCTTGAAATCATCAAATTGTCAAAGGTTTGCAAGACTATCATGCCTATTGCATTATTGCTTTCATCCTTGAATAAATTTTGAATTTGGCTTTTCATTTTATCCTCTTTTTTTGCTGCTTCAATATGGTGGTTTCAGTAAATTGCCAGGAGAACATCCAGATCTTTATCACTCCTACTACGGATTCTCTGCATTTAGTTTGCTAGAAGAAGCTGGTATCAAGCTAATCTGTGCTTGAATAGCAGATGTCAATGCCTTTGGACTCTGATTGAAATATTGTTTGTATTTTTTCTCACCTTTACTAACATCTGATTTGGGCTTCTGAAAATTCCAACTGATTGATGTCTGTTTGTGAGAGAAGTATCAGGATTTTATTACTTATATTTTATTTTGCTTATTTTACTATACCATCCTGTAGCAAACGGATGTATTTCAGACCTTCAGTCTAACATCATAGCAAAAATGTAACTGGCACTTTCTCAGTTATTTTGGTTGATTTGTCAGTCTTGTCTTGGACGTGAATATTGCCATCTGTTTCTTAAATTTTATTCCCAATTATGTCCCTAGATTTGGTTAATGCATTACATTACCAAATCTTCTGATGCTCTATCTCCTTCTGCTGCATCTCTCTATCTGCTGTCACTGATGGTTTTACCGCATTGTGCTGAAACATAACTTGTGTTGCTGCATGGGATTTTCTGGCGACTGAGGTGTCTGTTTTCTTACTAGATTTAGGTTTGGTGAGCTCTGAGAATAAAATTTTGATAGCTTACATGTTGTCCCTTTAATTACTCCAGGTCTTTTTTCAAACAATAAATAAGTAAATAATGCCAAAGTGGCCCAAATATATGATAAATTATTTAAATGAGTGATTTTTTTTATATATTTAAGCTATTTTATGAAGTTATAAAAAATATCTAGTTTTTCGGTGTAATTTGATTTATAAATTTTCTTCGAATTTATGTGAAATAATTGTCTATTTTGTTAAAAAAAAAACCTCAAAAGAATTTTAAAAGCGTGTGAGCTAAATTCCATTGAAAATAAAAAATTGAAATCTAAAAGAAGTGGTTATATTTTACATCTCCTGAAGATCCAACACAGTGTGTATATTTCTTGTAGCTTTCTTGTAGCTTTTTACGAGCTGTGTGGAGAGGACTTGTCCACGGTAATAATGTGAAGGGTTTTCATAAAAGTCGATGCCAAACAGAGCATTGGAAGATGGGCAGCTTTCGGCTTCTGGGCATGAGACCTTGTCACGAGTGACAAGTATTCCATTTATGCTGTTGCTGTTTAAGGCAAAAACCATAGAAGAGAATATAAAAACCAACCTTCCCACATCCTCTCCTTGCATTCGCACACATGGTAAACGGATTACTTCGGGTAGTACTCTCTCTTAATCTCACTCTTGCGGCCTAGGCTGCACCATAACATATTTCCGTGAGGTGCGACAATATCACACTTTTAAGATAACATTACACGACGTCGTCTAATTATAAGAGATGAAGCACGTCAACATTGTGGTCATGTAACCGGGACAACGTAAATTTTCGTCACTACGTTGGACGAGTTTAAAAAATATAATATGACAATGTTTCACATTACTTAGAATTATTTAGGATGCATTTGGAAAAAAAAATAATTTTGAAGTGATTTTTTCAAAATTTATTCCATACTATTTCTAAAAATAATCAAAATTTCATTTTTTTAGAAAAAACGCTTTTTAAAAAATTTACCCAAATACTCTAAAATATTTTTAAATTACTTTTTTATTTAAAAGAAAACTTAAACAAACACACCCTGAGCAGAAGAGTTTGACGTGTTGTATCTAACCCTTATCTCCCCAAGCAACCAAAAAAAATAAAATAAAATAAATGTGCAAAATTATTCCTTGGCGTTGCTCTGTTGCTCTTATTTGTGAGTTAGACATGCAATGGTTTAAAAAGTTGTGAATGAATATTAGTTCAGGGGAAAAGAAAAGAAGACAATAAACAAAAAGTGCTTTAAGCTTTAAAATTGTTTTTACAATGTTCTGTGGACAGTAACATCAGTGGTACCACCCACCACATGAATGGTCACAGCCAATATCAGACAAGTCAGGGGACATGGAGATTGAATAAAACAAATCAACTCACAAGTCCTCCACTAGCTCTATTTTACCTCTCAGCATCTTTTACAGGGCATGTCGTCCCTCTTGGAGATTCCAAAGACATTAGACAGGGGCCCTGCAGAAAATCATATCTCCATTCCCAAACATTCCGCAAAACAAAATTAAGGAAAAGCCGGACCCTAAAACTTACAGAGTTTAAGCAAACTCATACAAGCAGAAACAGAAAAAAATAAGAAGAGGAAAGTTTGACATGTTAAATTCTCATGAGGGAGTTCTGATGTGAAATGGGTTTCTTGTTAACTGGTCCCCAAAACAAAAATAAAAAAAGAAGATCCTAAAAAGAAGAGAAAAAAAAAGCCGAAGTAAATTCATACAAACAGAGACAGAAAAAGGAAAAATAAAATTTTACATGTTAATTCAGAAGAGGGAGCTCTAATGTGAGATGGGTTTCTTGTTCGTTGGTGATCTAAGTGTTGAAGGGAAAGAAGATAGAGGAATCACCTGCGAAGAGCTTGAATTGGATTGTGAGAGAGTGGAATTGGGATGACGAGGAAGCTCTCTCTACTTGTTCTTGGCAACAATGATAGAGATAAAAGACCCTTTTGCGTCATCACTGAGGGTCACTGATGGTGAAGCAGCTTCATTTCCTTCTTCAACTGATCCATCAATCTTATGAGCCCTATTCTCAGCCTCTTCCTTGAGTTTTCTCTGTAATTTTTCCTCAGCATCCTTCAAAAACTTGAACTTCGGGGGTGGAGATGACCTCATCCTATTGAACTCTGCATCGGTGGCTGATTCAAACAAAGGATTAGAACCGTGTTTGTAGTTATTGTACGAGTATACAGGAGTAAGGGGAGGAGTGAAGTATTGTGGGAAGCAAGAGGGGTTAAGAATGGTGTTTCTATAGTGAGGAGTAGGTCATTTAAGCTCCTTCTGCTTCTTGACTTTTCCAAATCTTCAGATTCTAAATCTTCCTTTGTCTCTTCTTTGATGGTGAAGAGAAATCTTGGTGGGCCTGAGAGGTTTTGCAGCCTCAGCTCATCGTCCTCTCCTAAGGCTTTTGGCCAGAAGTCCTTGTTTGTCTCATGGACACGGGAAGACAGCTCTTGGGGGTTCAGAGCCGTGGAGCTTAAAGAAGTAGGCCTTTTCCAGCAAAACATGTAAAAAAACTCTCTGGTTGGGCTGCTATAATCATCTTCAATCTCTCTGTTTGTGATTCTCTTGTTCCACCATAACAAGTAGTAGAGCTCAGCTAAAAGAGCTAGAAAAAGGCAACCAAAAACAAGGCTTAGTGCAAGTCCTACACCGCTCAAAGATCTCATCTCTTTCTCTAAACTACTACATCAGGGAAAGCGTAAGCAGCTTCTCTCTCTAAGCTAAAAACTATTAAGTAGCTTAATTCTAGTAAAATATCTATAAAACCAGAAAATGAAAAATTATCCCATGAATTGCTTCAAACAATTGGCGTGCAAGATAAACACAAGAAAAGTAGAAGAGGGGTTGGAAAGGATACTGTTTGTAAGCATTCTCACCCTCTTCTGAGACCGAAAGACAAACACAGGAAAGGTGAAATGAACCCTAGAGCAAGGAACTTTCTAACTGTAACTCAGGAAAACATAAGATTACCACCTTTATCTTTAGCAAAAGCTACAAATATGTACCAGCTCATACAACTTAGCCCAACCCAAACAGACCACAGCTAGAAACAAAGAATAAGAACCCTTTTTACATTTTATATATTCTGATTTACTGAATATCACATTTTTAAATCATGAAGCTTGATTGCTGTAAAGCAAATATCGGCATTCTCTGAATATTTTATAATTTCTTTACCAGAAACCCACTAAAAAACAACTGGGCAAAATGTGGATAATCTCATCTTTATTTTGAATGTACCAGAAAATGTCTTAAATTTGGGTTTTAGAAAGGTTTTATTTTTTAACTTAAAAAAAAAACCCAAAAATCTAATGGCAAAAACCCAGAAAAGTATTGGGATTTTTGGGTAAGATTTCATGTAATTGTTTTTATTTTTTTAAAAAGTCGGCGAGCCTTCAACCACTTTATGGCTAAGAGGTCTCGTTCTTCGAGGGATACCCACATGGGATCTCATAGAGTGGAAACGGATGAGTCGTCAAGCAGTAATTTGACCCTTTTTCTTGTGGGTAAATTTACCTAATTCATCCTGTATTAGCCAACGGCCGCCAAGAAAAGAAAAATAAAAGAAATTTCATTTCTATTATTAATAAAAAATGATTTTTTCGGATGAACTAGTTTGGTAATTGAAATCCATTTAACATTTGGATAATGTGAAGCTTTAAAATCTGATTTTTTCAAAAAACAAATAAATTTGATATATATATATATGTGTGTATATATTATAAAAGGTAAAAAGTATACTTGTAAGTCAAATTCATATAAAGCTAGTGGGTCTTGAGCAGTTAAAAAACTAAAAGTTAATATTGGGTCGAAGGACAGTGAGAAAATTCAGGTAAAATTTATTTATTGAATAATAGGTAGGGGTCAAAATTGTGGCACAAAAATCATGATAACAGTGGACCTTTGTATCGAATTCCACAAGCCATTATAGATAGGCTTGAAATTCTCCATTCCCACCTCACTAGCTGGGGCTTTGTAGTGGAATTAAATAAGCAGGATCGACGGTGAATAATTTGTAAAAAAAAATTTATGTTTAAAATTTTTTTAGAAATTTGATAAAATAACTTTTTAAATTTTTTAGCATATGAAATTTTTAATTCATATGAATTAATGCCTGAATTTTAAAGGAGAATTTTAATTTTTTATAAATTTTAATATATATCACAATATACTTATTTTTGTCAAAAACCCTCGAAAAACACCCTTTTGAGTTATTTAATTCTATATATACATATATATATAATTTGTACATCAAAGATTTCCTAATAACATTACTAGGGGATGTTTGGCCCATTCAAAAAATAATTTTTTAAATTCCTGATTTTTACATTTTGAGATTATTTAATTTAATATAAAAAATGAAAATCCAAAAGAATCAGTTAAGGAAATGTGATACACCAAAAAAATATAAATAGTTAACTTACCTATTTTTTGTTTTCCTACACATGTATTTTTTTTATAACAAAACAAAAATGTTAGCTTTTTTCAAGACAAGCCAAACATCACAAAAACTTCAAATTTTTTTTATAATAAAAAACCCAATAAACACTTTTAAATTACACACCAAGTTAAGTACATTATTTTCTATTTTATATTACGTATTTGTGAAATTTATATGATATTAGAATAAATATTTATATTGTTGTCTTGTATATGAGTTTAAATAATGAATAATTTTTTAAATAATTTGAATTTAAATATTTTAAGATAATAAGTTAGTGAGCTGTTTGGACTTTATTTTTTTGTTTGGCATCGTACAAGTATTATCAATTAATCTTTTGAGTTTAGGTATGAATTTATGTACATTATACAAAGTAAAAAATAATAAATAAAACAAAATTATAATTTAGGAAGAATTAATTGCATTTGAAATCATTCCAACTCATCATCGTGAAGCGTTACCACATTAAAGTTGTGATGATTATGATAATAGGTTGTGTGAGCAAACCTAAGCACATCAATTTCATTAGTTGTCAAACATTAGATCAATGAGTGCATTAACATTTATTACTAGAAAAAAATGTACTTCCCTGTTCATTTAAAAATAATAAAATTAAAATTACCCATTAATATTTTCCTATTTCTTATAAAATTATAAATTTTAAATTTTAATATTGCCAATATTTGGGTAAAACTTTTCAACCTTTTGTCCTTGTATTAACCAAGATCCTATTTAATAAGATTAAAAAGTTTGAATATAATTATTAAAATAGTTATTTATTCATCTTAAATTATTATAATAAATGAAGATAAAAATAAAATATTTTTAAATATATTAAGTATTCAGTAATAATTAATATATGCTCTACTTATAATATAAATTCATTTTCAATCCTTTTTTCAAATTTAAGTATTAAATATTTAATACTATCAGTTTTGAGAACAAATTAAATTATGTTAATAAACTAAACCAAAAGTTAAAGATTTTAAAAATTTTGTTAGAAAAATGTTTGAAAGACTATAAGTGGATTTAAAAAAGAGAGAAAAATACTAAAAATTAAAATCCAAAAGTTGGGTTAAAACCCCTGATTCAACTCTTAAAAATTTTATCACTTCTAATAATCTGTATCTGGTATTAAAAATTAATTTACTAAATTAATAATTATATAATCCATTAAATAAATATTAAATATTAATTTAATAAATATTAAAACTGTTAATTCAATAAATCAGAACGCACTATCTAATAAACAAACAGCCCTACATTTTCTGGACAGCTGACCTGTCTCTGGGAAACTATAAATTATTTAATTCACCTGCATAGATGGGCCCAACATGGGGAAGTGAGGAGAGGAGTGGGAGAATGGAAGAGTCCAAAAGTAACCACCCAACTTGCCTTTGTTGGGAGCAACTGGGCCTCGTTAGTCACGGGTCTGTCACTAATGTTGGGCCCCACCAAGGCCCACAAATTTAATGTAAAATTTCATTTTTACTTTATTTTATTTTATTTCATGCAAAACATCCTTTTCCACCGCAGACAGATCTACGGTTGTGGGAGCAACACAAAAACAAAAGCACAATCATGAGACACTGACAAAATGCCTCGATCGTGGTCTGTTTTACACTTTCGGTAGTCGGATTTTTTTTTAAAGAAAATAAAAATTCAAGAAAAATGATATTTTAATTATGAAATAACTTTATTTTTAATTGAAATTTATTATCGTTTTATTTTCCAATTTTCCTTAAAAATTATAGGATGAAAAATAGCAAAAATGGTCAAAATAATATTTGACGTGGGCAACTAATTGTAAAAAAGAAATGCAGTAGAATGATAGTGTGGTGACCTCCCTCTAAATATTTGATTAATAATGTATAGGAAGAATTGATATTGCTAGTGGCTCCCTCCTTGTCCTTTTATTTTCCTTTTTTCCCCAACCAAAAAATGAAATAACATATAAGGTACCATTAGGACCAAATTGCACACGATTACTATGATTTTGGATTTTTTATGGCAAGGAAATTGAGAGAATTTTTAATTTTTTTCTATTAATGTGGTTTTGGTGAAATAATAATTTATTAAATATTTATAATTATCCACTAGTGGCATAAAGCGAAATCTGCAAAATGATTGGTCAATAGAATATTTGCCCAATCTCTCGTTTTATTTTCCTTTAAAAAAGATGAAGGAGAATGAAGTGAGGGGATTGATGGAGACCTGCCCAGAAAATTCCAATTCTAAAGCCCAAAGGCTTGGATCATGTGGGAGATTATAAATAAATTAAAAAATAAAAAAACCGACTAGGGAGAATTTATTTTTGTATTTGAAATTGATACAATTTTTTTTAAAAAAAATGAAATTAAAAATTGATGGAATAATTTTAAAAAATATAAAAAATTTGTATTAAAATAAAGAAATGAATAAATTTTGAAATGGATAGACCCTTGATCCCGCCCAACAATCAAAACAATGGGCTACACCAAGAGATTGGGTTGTGATGACCATCCAAAATTATCATGCTATGTTATGTTTTGGCATTGGGGCGCTAACCTCCTATCATGTGACCGGCGCCGCCAACTGGCAATTGATCAATGTTGTTCAGCCGTAGATGTCATTTGTCGACCACTGGAGTAGTCGATTGCCTCCTACAAAGCTTGCGGAAGCCAATCGCCACCTCTAGCCAGTCACGCCCTAGGTAGAGCGTCGGGCTCTGCTGTGCCATGTGTGGGTGCGCTTAGTCAAGCCACGATCAAGTGAAGTTATAACCAGAATTTCAGGTGGTTCAACCGAGCTTTTTCCCGGCTCTTTTGACAATTTTTCAGTGGAGTACGCAGGGGAGTATGCTGAAAAAGAATCCTCCGCGAAATGGGATAACCATTTGAGATCCTCCAAATCTTCTACCCATGAATACAGCCTCATCGATTTCTAATTTTCTCATTTACATTCAACACCATTCTCATAAATTTTCTAATTAAAAATAGAATTGAATGTTATTTAAATAAATTTTGAAGAAGATAAATACTTTTTATCCCTTTTTAAAAAATTAAAGTTAAAAATTAGATGAAATAATTTAGTTATATATACATATATATCACAATGAAAAGATTAAAAGATTTTAAAATGGACAGACATATGATTGCTTCAAACAATAAAAACAGTGCCCTTTCAGGTCATGTAGCTTCTCATGGTTGTGACGTGATGACCATCTAAAATTATCATGTCATGCTGACCGGTGCTGTTTGTGACAAGTCGAGCTGGTGTGACATTGGAGCGACATACTGGACAACTAAGTGAGAAAATAGCCACATGTCAATGCAGGGCACGTGAAACGGGTGAGAGCATTTGGGCAAGACCCGAATGGCCTCCCCTTCCAAAAACTCACACAAACACACCACAGAAGTTTGGTCCCGAGTTTTTGACGCCAACCCAATATCCCTGCTGTATTTACAGGAGGGGATGAGCTGCGAGATAGAAGTCTCTAGGCTGCTAAGCATTTCTTCATCAAAATTCACCTCAAACCGCCGCGTACCCGATGGTCGGGGCACAAATTCTGACCGGCGGAACCACCAAGCCACAATGAAGTGGTAGGTTAGGAGCAACAGGGCGGCAACCGCGATGCAGATGACGGCCACCAACAACGGTTTGACACCAAATATGTGAAGAGGTATTCTCTTCCATTGGGATTTGTGAATGTTGGGAGAAAAATTGGTCATAAGAACATGGGAATTATTAGGACAAGTGGGTTGTGATCAAAATCAATTGTATTCAACTATATATGGGTGTCTAGTATTATAAAATAGCTTGTATGCTTGTTCTCTGTTCGCCAATCATTTGGTAGGTTTAGAATATGCACAATCAAGTAGCAATTAAATATAAAAATAACAAATATAAGTGTACTGTTTCTTTGTCTTATTTATGAACTTCATTTTATCTTTTTAATTCGAAGCTAAACGTGTACTAATTGGCTGAGAGGAAGAAAGGGAGGAGAGGAGAGTCCACCCGAGTTTGTGAACCAAGTCCACACCGCTGCTGCCCATTGGGCCGGCACCAAAATCATTAATTGAAATTATTTTTAATATTTTATGATAGACATGAATTTTCATATATTGTCGCATATAGTTATAATTATATAAAACATTTTTATTACTGCATGATTACTTATTGTTGAGGAAATTATGAAAAGGTTAGTGTTATAAATGTACATGTGTAAGAGAAAATTTCATCTCATAAACTAATTTTTGAAGTTAAGAAAAAAGTCTGAATTACATGACATATGCATCAAATCTAAACTTTAATATTTTGTTATATTCAAATTCTCTCCCGTTAAATGTACAAAGAGGAAGATTATTAAATATCCACACTGATTATAAGAGTTCGTGATTAATGTATATATATAAAACTTACACGGTCTAATTTTTGAGATTGAGAAA
>CAJVSB020000754.1:0-22388 GCA_911865555.2 Thlaspi arvense
TCTAATCTTACTTGTCCTACTCTTCAAGACTTTAGATGGTATAAAGACTTATTTATAACTAAAGTATTATTCAGAGCAGATAATACATCATCCTTTTGCAAAGAAAGATTTATAACTAGGCTACCAATATTATTTACAAAAAGAGTAAAAAATAGATTAAGACAAAAATATAATGGAATAATCCCTTATGATAAATTAACATATGGACAAATAACCTTGATAATAAATGTAGAGGGATTAAATTTATGTATAGATTTAAAATTAAATGCAAAACTTACAAAAGATTTAATACTAGCAGAAAAGAATTAGAAGAATTTTATTCACAATATGGTTATGAGAAAATTGTAGCACCTTCTAGAAAAAGAAAGAAAAATAAGAATAATCAACAATTTTTACAAAAAAGAGAGGGGAAAAGGAATAGGTATAATAAGTATAAAAATCAAAGAAAATTTTAAAAGGCTTAAGACAAAAGAAAAATAAAATGTTTTAAGTGAAATAGATATTGACATATTTTGACTAATTGTAAAATGAAAGATAAAAATAAAAGAATTATCTCTAGACGGGAATGTTAAGAAACAATTAATGAAAGTATTAATTAATAGTGAGTCAGAAATAGAATCAAAATACTCAGACCAGCAAGATGGAATATATGAGAATATTAGTTTTTCAAATTATGGCTCTAGTCTTGTCGATATTCTTCAATATCTTGACAAGTACTCTGTATTTGCTATTTGCTTTTGTCCTTTTGTATCAATAATTCTTGTCATGTCTTCTCAATAGTCTGTATACTCCCCATCAGAGAAAGAAAAAAATAAAAATAAAAGAATAGAATATAATACTATAATTAAACCTTTTGATTTAAACAAAGATGATATAAAATTTTCAAAAAGAGGAAGAAAAAGGCTATTAAAACAAATTAATGAAAATTAGAAAAATTAAGTATATCACAAAATAAAATAATAACAATAAACAAAAAAGAGAATTATAGTGATAGTGAGAGTAATGATTCAGAACTTTTTATAAATAAATTAAAGATTACGAGTACTTATAATAGATATTCACACAAAAAAAAAAATCTTATCCACAACCATCAGCATCAAACTTACAAATTGAAGAAAAATCATTTGATTATTAGTCAAACTTATTCAAGAAGAGAAATAGTAGAATGGAATTTTTTGGATGGATTATCAGAATACCCAATACCACATGTTTGTTTGAATATGATGACTTTTGCAATAATTTTTAGACTTAAGACTTCTAATGATAAAGCTAAGAGGAAAACTCCTCGTGGCAATTAACTCGAAGTAAATAAACCAAAGTATGTTGAACTTATCTGATATACAAAACATTGAATCAGGCATTAATATAGTCATAATAATTATAATAGATTGGAGAATAAGGCTAAAGATATGAATCTCTAAGCAAAATGATTAGTTTTCCACTTAGTAGGGGTGTTTACTCTTTTTATCCGGAGTTTAGAATATTCTATCTTATCTTCTGCTTTGGTATGAGAATCTAAGCAGGGTCTATATCAACAAAGATAGCTCATAAAATTTCTCTAGTTTTGCAACAACAGAGTCTGAGATAAACAAGAATTTTTAGGAAATAAAAGAGAAACAACCTTAGAAATATTTCAATATTCAAATTAGATTCAAGATAGGAAGTATACAAGAATTGGGCTTTAGTATACCAGGTACTGTTAGGATAGCTTGAAGGCTTTTAGGTAATAGTCAAAGGGCGGCTGCTAATAAGTTGAAACTCAGGAATAATCTTAGAAAGAGAGGAAGAGGGTGAAGAAGAAACTAAAGTAGTCTTGAAAGAGTGTTTTAGGTAATTTAGGAAAATTACTCAGAGAAGTAGGTGGTGATAGCGAGTATAATGCTGTAAATTTATTCTTAGATAACAAAATATCCTTACTTTTATCTTTTTGACTGATGAGAGTACCCATAGTCATAGTCAGCTTTATTATTCTGACTTTTTCTACAAGAATTCATAAGTCAAGAAATTAAGCAAAATTGTAAACTTTAATTTGATGAATTCAATATCAAAGGTAAAGATGGGATTGAAAACAATATTCTGAACAATTTTTAAATCTCTTTTGTTGATTTATAACTAATATGAAGAAGGAAACTTTGATTAATAAGATTAGACAAAAATGCAATATGCTTATGAATGACATTAATTTTTTTCTAACTGTTATTCTATAATCATTATTAGTCTTATTTCTTTACTTAATAATTTATATACTTTTCTTTATTTTTTATTAATCGTATCAAAGACTTTTCTTTTAAAATTTTCACTTCTTTTTCTTTAGGTGGGAAAATAAACTTCTAAAATACAAGGTTTTCAAATGCTTCTGTAGTTATTCTATAAGTATCCACTTTAAACGAAAAAATTAGACGTTAAAAATGGTATTTCCTAATATTATGTTTTCAGATAAATTTTCTATTAATACAAAAGTTAACCTTAGGCAAATATTCTCGTTACAAATATATACATTAGACAATTTATATTTAATCTTAAATGTTCTCTTTAAACAGTATGCAAACTTTCTTTAGTTTTCTCGAAATACTAAGTAGGTACTAATCCTTCTTGTTATGCAATTAACATATTCTCAGAATCTATAATGCTAACTAATCTAAAGTGTATGAATTATTTATTTTTAATAATCCATTTTTGAATTTTTATTTTTTCTATTACATTTAAATATTCACTAAGTTGTTTTGACTCGTTATCACTATTCTCATTTTCTGAATTTATTTCTAATTTTTCTTTTCCTTTGCTAGATTCTCCTTGTTCATAAAATACTATATTTTTTATTATTTTATTTTCATTTTTCAACTTCTTTATGTCCTTTTTTATTTTTATTATTTCTTCTTGTAAATCTTTTGTGGTTATATTATCAATTTTCTTTTCCTTTTCAATTTTTCTAAAACTTCTTTTAAACCCATATTCCTTTTTTTTATTTATAGTTGATTTTTCTTTTGCTAATAAGTCTCTAATCTTTATTAAATATTTCTTTGTACTTCTGGATCTTCTATTTTATCTGTTAATTCTATAAAAATATTCTTATCTTTTGATATTACATTTATTTTGTTAAAAGAATATGGTCCAAATCCACAATTTTCTTTCGATTCACTAGATTCATTATATTCTAAAGTATTAATATTCTCATATATTCTTTCTTCGTGATCTGAGTATTCTAATTCTATTCTGACTCGTTATTAATTAATAGTTTAATTAATTGCTCCTTAATATCCTCATCCAAAGATAATGCTTTTATTTTATCTTTCATTTTACAATTAGTCAAAATATGTCCATATATATTATATTTAAAACATTTTATTTTTCTTTTGTCTTGAGTCTTTTAAAATGTTCTTTGATTTTTATACTTATTATACCTATTCCTTTTCCCCTCTCTTTTTTGTAAAAATTGTTGTAAATTTATCTTTTTGCAATTTATTATTTAGGTTAGTTGTCTATATGTTAATTCATTGAAAGGGATTATTATTCCATTATATTTTTCTCTTAATCTATTTTTTACCCTTTTTGCAAATAATTTTGGTAGTCCAACTATAAATCTTTCTTTCCAAAAGGATGATGCATTATCTGCTCCAAATAATGCTTTAGTTATAAATAAGTCTTTTATACCATCTAAAGTCTGAAGAGGAGGGCAAGTAAGATTAGAAAATTGTTCTAAAATTCTTTCTGCATATACCTTTGGATCTCCCACAAATGTTTACTATAGTATATACTAAAGTATTCACTACATCTAGTTCTACAGTAGGCAAACTAATTCCTTCAGATTCTTGTTTTACTTTAGTAGAGTTAATTATTTTTTTTATTTTCTAATTCTTTCAAATTATGCCACCAAGAATATAAATATCTTGAGAATCCATAAATAATAGTCTTAGCAATTAAAACTTCATCATCAGAAGTATTAAGTCTAAAAGTTGTTGCAAAAGTCATCATATTCAAACAAACATGTAGTATCTAGCATTCTGATAATCCATCTATATTCCATTCTACTATTTCACTTCTTGAATAAGTTTGACTAATAATCAAATCATTTTTTTCAATTTGTAAGTCTGGTGCTAATGGTCTTAGTAGTATTTTTTTCTATGTAGATATCTATTATAAATATTCATAGTTTTTAATTCATTTATAAACGGTTTTGAATTATTACTCTCACCATCACTATAATCTTCTTTTTTATTTAATGTTATTATTTTTTTTATTTTGTGATATACTTAATTTTCCTAATTTTTCATTAATTTGTTTTAATATGTCATTTTCTTCATCTTCTGAAAATTTTATATCATCTTTGTTTATATCAAAAGGTTTAATTATAGTATTATATGCTATTTCTTTACCTTTAATCTTGTCTTTATGAGGATGAGTATTTTTTTGCACTAAAACTTTTTACCTACTTTGCTAAAGTATTTAAAATTATATTCGAATAATTATTTTGTTCCTGAATTTTTCTTATATCTCCTAAATTAACAATTTGCAAGTTTGGTCCATCTCTTCCGATCTTAAAGGGTGCTGCAATAAAATTTTCACTATTCACTTTTGCTTCTATTCTTTGTAAAGGTGAATAGTCTGAATTTCTCTTTTTAAGCCATTCTTTTATCATATATATCTTTTCTTTTTCAGTTTTTGAATAAAACTATTCAAAAAAGTAAATATTCATTTGGAAAATATTTTCTAATTTATAATAATACTTTTGTTTAATTAATTCTCTTTCTTCTTCATTATAACTTTTATATACTTTTTCTCTATTAATTTTATATGCTTATGTAAATTTTTTTTCAATATATTCTTTATCTATTTTACATTCTTTTTTAATCATATTTATTCCTAAGTGAGAATTGAGTACTTCCACATCTAGATCTAGTAGGTGATAATAATTTATTATCTTTTTCTTCATAAATAGTCTATGGTATATTAGACTGAAAATCTACTCATTTAAATCTATAACTAGACAATATTGATGATACTAATGAAGGTTTATTTTTAAATTTTTCTCTACTAGAGAGAGTATTCTGAGGATTAAAATCTATTCTAACATTTCTATCTTTGTCTTAAATTATAACAAAATTATGCTCTTAATGATCTATTCCAAGGTATTGAGGTGAAACCTCTTCTAAGTTCCAAACTCCTAGAAGGAAATAATTTCATTCCAGCTAAGTTTTCTAGGTGTAAATGGCTTTACATTCAAAGGGTTGTATTATAATAATAAAGTCTCATTGGTAGGCGATTTCTTAGTGCTCCTGGGTTAATAGTAGTCTTCATTAATTTATAATAAATTTGAAAAAATTATTTCCGATGATTTTGCTTTATCTTTTGTATCTAATATTCTTTAGTGTGTACATTCAAAGTTAATACATATAAAAATATGCGGATCAGTTAAGTTTACTATAAAATTAGGATAACAATTAAAATATACTAACTCATTATGCAAATTAGATTTTATTAATGCTAATAAAAAGTTTTAAAATTTATTAAACCTACAATCTCGTAATACTACACACATGGAAATATTCAAACCTAATCTAAATAGTGGTTTTACTACAATCTGTACTAATCTTATATGCAAATATCTATATTTTTCTTATATATATATAGTATATAGTATATGCTATATATATAGTAGTGTATATATATATATAGCATATACTATATGCTATATATGCTATATATGTACACATATATGCATGGTATACTATGTAGAGTATATAGTATATAGTATATATGTTACACACACACACACACACACACATATATACATAGTATATACTATATATGCAGTATAAACACCTATATATATACATATGCATAGCATATTGTACATATATATAGGATATAAAGTATACTATAGCATGTACACACACACACACCACCACACACACACAAACACATGCATAGTATATACTTATATATAGTGTTGTCCCAAAAGGCAACCCAAGAGGGGGGTGAATTGGGTTTTTATCGCGGAAGCTAAGTGTGTGAAAAATTAAAAACAATAAAATATTGAATCAAATAAACTAATACAATTCACCCAATAATAAATATCAAACAATTTCAAGTAAAGTAAAGAGAGTAGGGATAAGAGATGCAAACTCTTTTATAGTGGTTCGACTTGCTACCCAAGTCTATGTCCACTCCTCGAGCTCCAACTATGCCGAGGTTCCACTAAGTCTCTTACACTTGACGGAGGCAAGAAATCCCGAATACAAACAAAGTCCCTTGCACTTGGCGGAGGCAAGAAATCCCGATTACAAAGCCTTTGATTCGGTAAGTTTCAAACACCAATACAAATAGAAATGAAGATGAAGTAGAAATGTAGCATTTCCTCTTAAGTAGGATTAGCTACCACTCATGTACAAAATGATTTCACTTCAAAGAGGCACTCTCATGAATAAAATAATTTCCTCTATGCACTCTTTGATCTAGTAATAAACAATATAGCGCAAAGAATTAGAGAGAGATTGAAGAGGCTTTGAGAGCTTGTTGTTGTATCCTTCTCCCTTCAATCCATGCTCCTTTATATAGGCAAAAGCACCAAGGAGGACGTTGGCCCTTGTGGAAGACAAAATCATTTCTTAACAGTAACTGCACATTGGCTCGATTCAAAATTTCAAATAAAATGGCTCCGAGCGTTCAAAAAATCTTAAAATATTCCTGAATACTCCTCATTGAGTTTATTTTCAAATTCAAAAAGAATCATTCAATTATCGTGCACCGTTTGAGAGAAATCATCAAATCTTCAACGACATGCCAGACTGTAAAATTACTTTTGTCAAAAGTTGTTGGCCAAGTTCAAAAATTGTCTAGAAATTTGAATTTGTATTAAAATAACAAATTATATATATTTGAAAATCTTATAACGTTACTTTCATTCAAATTTGGATTCGTATGAATTTGACTTTTATATTTTGAGATATTGTAAAAATACTGTAGTATACTCATTTTGTCTGCTGACAGTGCAACTCAGCAGAATGGCCCACTTTGAAAAATTATATCTATCAAACTATAAGTGTAAAACGTGCAAATAATATATGCATTTTAAAGCTCAACACGTCTACTTTACAAATAAAATTAATTCAGAATTTTATTTATATTATAAGTTATACTTTAACTAATTAAAACCAATATCGTGCAGATTTCAAGAAAAGACTTTTCAGAAAATAATATGTGAGATTGATATAATAAACTGCTTTAATACAAAAGAATATATATGATGAATTATATATCAAAATAAATATATTTGAGTGTAGTTTCATATAAAATTGACTTTATAATTTTTTGACTTTTCTATAGTAAGATATAATTAATTTACTACACACATGTCTAATATTAACAGCTTCACAATTTAGTACATGTAGTATATGTAGTTAATAATAATCTTAATATTATAAATTGTCCAAATTATTCATTATATAAATATACATAATAATTTTAATTTGTTTTGTCATTATCAAAATAAATATGAAACCTTGAGGCTAACAATCTCCCCCTTTTTGGTGATGACAAAACAAATATGCAATGCAAGAAATTCATTAAGCACATATCATGTAATTTCTCCCCCTTTTTGACATCATAAAAAAGATTAAACTATATAAGCTCCCCCTCAATATATGATGCATGAAAATATTTAGAGATTTTTCTTTCAAAAAAAAAATTGATGCAAATAATATTAGCTATATACTTGAGTCTATAAGACCAAGTTCTCTTTTAATAAAACAAAATCTTTCTTCATTAGGGGTTTTGTAAAAATATCCGCTAGTGATATTCGGTATTCACAAATTCTAGTGTTATGTCACCTTTTTGAACATGATCTCTCAAGAAGTGATGTCTCTAATATCAATGTGTTTTGTTCTTGAGTGTTGAATAGGATTCTTAGAAATATTGATTGCACTAGTATTATCACACTTAATAGGAATGTGTTCATATTTAAATCCAAAATCTAGTAAGGTGTGTTTCATCCATAAAATTTGTGCACAACAATTTCCCGCGGCTACATATTCCGCTTCGGCTGTAGATAATGCAACTAAATTTTGTTTCTTACTAGCCCAAGAAACTAAAGATTTTCCAAGAAAATGACAAGTTCTACTAGTACTTTTTCTATCTAATTTACATCCTCCAAAATCTGCATCCGAATAACTAGTAAGTTCAAAGGAGGTTCCTCTAGGATAAAATAATCCTACATTTATAGTTCCTTTAAGATATTTAAGAATTCTTTTGACGGCATGCAAATGAGATTCTTTTGGATTTGCTTGAAATCTAGCACACAAACAAACACTAAACATGATATCGGGACGGTTAGCAGTTAAGTACAATAAACTACCAATTATACCTCTATATAACTTGATGTCTATAGGATTTCCATTATATCTTCATCAAGTTTGATTGAAGTACTCATAGGAGTTCTCATGATCTTAGAATTATTCATCCCAAATCTTTTTAGTAGCTCTTTAGTGTACTTAGCTTGATTTATCACAATCCCTTCTTTGATTGTTTTATTTGAAAACCAAGAAAGAAATTTAACTCACCCATCATACTCATTTCAAATTCATTTTGCATAGATGAAGCAAATTTTTCACATAAAGATTCATTGGTAGCTCCAAAGATAATATCATCTACATAAATTTGAACAATAAGTAAATCATCATTTTTTTTTCTTATAAAAGAGTATTATCCACTTTTCCCATTGAAAATCCATTTTCTAATAAAAATTTTGAAAGCCTTTCATACCATGATCTAGGAGCTTGTTTCAAACCATATAAAGCTTTTGAAAGTTTATAAACATGATCTACATTTTTCTCATTTTCAAAACCCGGTGGTTGTTCAACATAAATTTCTTCAACAATAAAACCATTTAGAAAGGCACTTTTAACATCCATTTGAAATAGTTTGAAATTTATATGAGATGCAAATGCAAGTAATATTCTAATAGCTTCAAGTCTAAGTCTAGCTACGGGAGCAAAAGTCTCTCCATAATCTATTCATTCTTCTTGATTGAAACCTTGAGCTACAAGTCTTGCCTTATTTCTAATTATATTACCGGATTCATCAAGTTTATTTCTAACACCCATTTGGTTCAATATAACGTATGATCACTAGGTCTAGGCACTAATTCCCAAACTTTATTTCTTTCAAATTGATTTAATTCTTCTTGCATAGCTAGAACCCAATTTTCATCATTAATAGCATCATCATTATAGTTTTGGGCTCAATTTGAGAAATAAAAGACAATGTTCACAAATATTTTTCATTGATTTCTAGTCTTCCTATAATCACTAGGATCACCAATAATTTGTTCCTTAGGGTGACTAGATTTATACTTCCAAGCTTTTGACAGATCACTATGTGGAGTTTAATCAAAGTTTTCTATACTAGGGGGGATTTTCAATTTCTTTTTCTTTATCATTAATATTTAAATTAACTACATCATCATCAACATCATGATATATAACATTTTGCAAAAATGGATCAATTTCATCAAATGTAACATGCATAGATTTTTCAACTACATTAGTTCTTTTATTAAAAACTCTATAAACCTTACTAGTAATTGAATAACCTAAAAATATACCTTCATCCGATTTTGCATCAAATTTGCCAAGACTATCTTTAGTGTTTAAAATAAAACATTTACATCCAAATACTTTAAAATAACCAATCTTAGGTTTTCTATCAAACCAAAGTTCAAAAGGAGAGTTTTCTTAAGATTTGGTCTAATAAGAACTCGATTTAAAATATAACAAAGCCGTATTAACCGCTTCGGCCCAAAAATATTTAGGTAGCTTGTATTCATTAAGCATAGTTCGAGCCATTTCTTGTAAAGTTCTATTTTTCCTTTCAACAACTCCATTTTGTTGTGGGGTTCTAGGTGTAGAAAAATTTATGCTCATATCCATATGTATTACAAAGATTTTCAAATTCATTATTTTCAAATTCTCCACCATGATCACTCCTAATTTTTGAAATCATATAACCTTTCTCATTTTGAACTCTTTTACAAAATTTTAAAAATTGAGAACATGCTTCATTCTTGTGAGTCAAAAATAATACCTAAGTAAATCTTGAAAAATCATCAACAATTACAAAAGCATAAAGTTTTCGACCAAAACTAGCAATTGAGAAGGTCCAAATAAATCTAAATGTAAGAGTTGTAAAGGCCTAGATGTAGAAACTATATTTATAGATTTAAAAGAAGTTTTTCTTTGTTTTCCCAATTGACAAGGAGTACAAACTTTATTTTTATCAAATTTGAGTTTAGGTAGGTCAATGAGTAGTTGTTTTCTTGAAAGTTTAGAAATTATATCCATACTACAATGACCTAACCTTCTATGCCATAACCAAGATTCATCATGTAAAGCACTCAAACATTTCACATTTTGTTCAATTAAATTATCAAAATCAATAGTATATACATTTTCATCTCTTAAGGCAACAAAAACTAATGTATTATTCTTATTAAAAACCTTGCATGCGTTATCTTGAAAAATAATTTTATAACCTTTATCACATAATTGACTAATACTAAGCAAATTATGTTTTAAGCCATCAACAAACAAAACATTATCAATAATGAGGGAGTTAGGGTTACCAATTTCTCCAATACCAATAATCTTGCCTTTTGCATTGTCTCCAAAAGTCACATACCCTCCATCTATTTTGAAATAGAATTAAACTTTGTGTAATCTCCGTCATATGTCTTGAGCATCCACTATCCAAAAACCACTTATTCTTTCTTGTGGTGCTCTTCATACAAATCTCCTACAAAAATAAATTAAGTTTTGATTTTTGGTACCCAAACTTTCTTGGGTCTAACAATGTTAGCATATGTTCCTTTAGGAACCCAAATAGATGCAATGTTACATTTTCCTTTCCATTTATAATTATTTGGAACTAAAATATTTTTAGGCCCAACAAACAATTTTCTTTTTAATGAACAATCACATGCATAATGTCCCTTTCCACCACAATAATAACATGTAATAAATGGACTACCTTGATGAGAACTTTTTACAAAATAATTTTTATAAAACTTTTGTCCTTGACAAGCCTTGTAACCTAATCCGGTATTATTAAAACTATATCTTTGAGTAGCAAGTAATTTATCTAAATTTTCCTTTCCTTGAGTAAATTTAGATAAAGCATTTGTAAGCTCTTCAACTCTTTTTCTCAATATATCATTTGTTTCATTCTTAGATATAGAAGTAAGTTGAGTTTTCAAATTATCATTTTCATTTTTCAAACTAACATTTTCATTAGAAATATTTGAAAACTTCTTTTTCAAATCTTTATATTTCTTTCCAAGATTTGCTAATTCATTTTGTAGTTCATCACATGCATACAATAGCTCATCATAAGATAAATTTGAAGTGCTAGAAGTAGAAGAAGATGAACTTACCTCATTATCACTTTCTCTAGTAGCAATGAGACATAAGTTAGCAATGTCACTTCCACTTGATTCTTCTATTGAATCACTTCCACTTGATTCTTCTATTGAATCACTTTCACTTGATTCTTCTATTAAATCACTTCCACTTGATTCTTCTATTGAATCACTCCACTTGATTCTTCATTGAATCACTTTCACCATTTATATCTCTACCGGTATCTTCATGTGCTATTTCAAGAGATTTCCAAATACTTTGTGCCGTTGTACATTTAGAAACTCTATCAAACTCATTTCTATCTAGAGCACAAAATAATGTATTCATGGCTTTTGCATTAGTTGTAAATTTTTTCTTGTCCCTTTCATCCCAATCTTTTTTATCTTTAGCAATGACTATATTATCTTTAACTACTATGGGAGTACTATATCCTTCTTCAACTATATTCCAAATATCATAATCGATTTGTTGAAGATAAATAGTCATTCTAACTTTCCAATAATCATAATCACCACCATTAAAGAAAGGGGGCCTAGTAATTGATTGACCCTCCATAACACCATGTATACCAATAGTTGCCATATGTATGATCTTACTCTAAAGACTTTTTAAGGCCAATATATAGAGCCTTGCTCTGATACCAATTGTTGTCCCAAAAGGCAACCCAAGAGGGGGGTGAATTGGGTTTTTTATCGCGGAAGCTAAGTGTGTGAAAAATTAAAAACAATAAAAATATTGAATCAAATAAACTAATACAATTCACCCAATAATAAATATCAAACAATTTCAAGTAAAGTAAAGAGAGTAGGGATAAGAGATGCAAACTCTTTTATAGTAGTTCGACTTGCTACCCAAGTCTACGTCCACTCCTCGAGCTCCAACTAGCCGAGGTTCCACTAAGTCTCTTACACTTGACGGAGGCAAGAAATCCCGAATACAAACAAAGTCCCTTGCACTTAGCGGAGGCAAGAAATCCCGATTACAAAGCCTTTGATTCGGTGAGCTTCAAACACCAATACAAATAGAAATGAAGATGAAGTAGAAATGTAGCAATTCCTCTTAAGTAGGATTAGCTATCACTCATGTACAAAATGATTTCACTTCAAAGAGGCACTCTCATGAATAAAACAATTTCCTCTATGCACTCTTTGATCTAGTAATAAACAATATAGCACAAAGAATTAGAGAGAGATTGAAGAGGCTTTGAGAGCTTGTTGTGTATCCTTCTCCCTTCAATCCATGCTCCTTTTTATAGGCAAAAACACCAAGGAGACGTTGGCCCTTGTGGAAGACAAAATCATTTCTTAACAGTAACTGCACATTGGCTCGATTCAAAAATTCAAATAAAATGGCTCCGAGCGTTCAAAAAATCTTAAAATATTCCTGAATACTCCTCATTGAGTTTATTTTCAAATTCAAAAAGAATCATTCAATTATCGTGCACCGTTTGAGAGAAATCATCAAATCTTCAACGACATGCCAGACTGTAAAATTGCTTTTGTCAAAAGTTGTTGGCCAAGTTCAAAATTGTCTAGAAATTTGAATTTGTATTCAAAAATAACAAATATATATATATTTGAAAAGCTTATAATGTCTACTTTCATTCAAATTTGGATTCGTATGAATTTGACTTTTATATTTTGAGATATTGTAAAAATACTGTAGTATACTCATTTTGTCTGCTGACAGTGCAACTCAGCAGAATGGCCCACTTGAAACATTATATCTATCAAACTATAAGTGTAAAACGTGCAAATAATATATGCATTTAAACTCAACACGTCTAATTTACAAATAAAATTAATTCAGAATTTTATTTATATTATAAGTTATATTTTACTAATTAAAACCAATATCGTGCAGATTTCAAGAAAGACTTTTTCAGAAAATAATATGTGAGATTGATATAATAAACTGCTTTAATACAAAAGAATATATATGATGAATTATATATCAAAATAAAGATATTTGAGTGTAGTTTCATATAAAATAACTTTATAAATTTTTTGACTTTTCTATAGTAAGATATAATTAATTTACTACACACATGTCTAATATAACAGCTTCACAATTTAGTACATGTAATGTATGTAGTTAAATAATAATCTTAATATTATAAATTGTCCAAATTATTCATTATATAAATATACATAATAATTTTAATTTGTTTTGTCATTATCAAAATAAATATGAAACCTTGAGGCTAACATATAGTATAGTACTACACAATATTACATATATGGCATATACTGCACACTCACATATATATATATATGTATATGTATATTGTCTTATATATTTACATATATATGGTCTATATCTAATACATATTGCATACATATACTATATATATGTATATATATAAAGTTTTTGTGTTTTATACATAACTGACTGGTTCAGCCATGCTTTTGCACTAAATGGGGTGGTCTAGTCCTGCTTTTGTGCTAAACCAGCTAGTTCGGTCCTGGTAATGTGTTGAATTGGCCGATCTAGTCATATTTTTGTGGTAGGATTTAATAAGAAAAATAAAAAAAAGAAATTAAGAAATTAAATTAATAAGAATCTAATTTTAGCATTTTATTTGAAATATTTAATATTTAATAATCTAATTTTATGATATCTAATTTTAAAAAGATATAAAACCTTTCTAGTAAAATAGTAAAATTAGATTTTTAATAAGTAAAGTTTCTTTAATTTTTTAAAAATTAAAATTATCATATTAAATCAAGTGATGTAAAAATCAAAAAAAAATTGAAATTTACAAAATTAACTTTTGTAATGAAAATATATAGACATACACACACACACACACACACACCACACTATATTATTTTAAGAATCTAATTTTATATATTATATATGTATACATGCTATTAAACTTAATAATACATACTATATATATTATACTATATATATACTAAATTTTTATTAGTTTTAATTACTTATTATAGTTAAAGAAATATATTATATTTTTTATATATTATAATAATATTACAAATATATAATATATTAAAAAATATGTTATATATAATATAATTTTTTAACAATAATAAATAATTAAATCTAAAATAGAAACATGATTTTATTTTAAAATAGTGACTTTTTAAGAATCTAATTTTATGTACTAAATATGTACATACTATTAAATTTAATAGTATATACCATATGTATTATATATAATATATATATATACTATTAAATTTTTTTATTAAATTTAATTACTTATTGTAGTTAAAAAGTATTATATATATTATATAATATTGTTATAGATATATTATATATATTATATATTTTTTTTAACAATAATAAATAATTAAACCTAAGAAAAAGTTGATTTTATTTTAAAATATCCAATTTTTAAGAATATAATTTTATATATTATATATATACATACTATTAAATTTAATAGTATATACTATATATATATTATATACTATTTAATTTTTTTTAAAACTATATAACTAGTGTAGTTAAAAAATATATTATATTTACACTATATATATTATATTTTTAAATTATAATAAGTCATTAAATATAAAAAAATATGATTTTTTTATTAAAAATATCGGCTTTTTCCGATAGAACTTGTCCATTGGAAAAGGCCGCCACTATTTTCACAGATCCCCCCACTCGAGATCTGTACTAATTTCCAACGGCTTTCTGTCAAAAAGCCGTCGATATGGGCAATTTAAATGCCCTTTTCCCCCCTCTTTGCGTCTCTCTTTGCTCTTGCAACCTCTCCAACTTTTTCTCTCTCTGTGTCTCTCTTGCACTCACTCTCCTCTCACAAATCCCTCACTCCCTTGCACTCTCCTCTCATACTCTCTTTGTCTCTTTGTCATCTTGCACTCTCTATCTTTATCTGTCTCTTGTTGCTCTCTCTCTCGATCTCTCGATCTCTCTATATCTCAATCCCTCTATTGTAAGCCGCCGGTGTCGTCCATGTGCTATGGTTGAGGAGGCTTTCTCCAAGTGAATTTGCACTATTCTATTTTGATCCTGCTTTTGTATTGAATTAGTTGGTTTTTTTTTTGTTAATTTATGTAACGTGTGATGATTTGATCTTGTTTGGGAGGGGTTCAAGTCTTCCTACTCTGTTAAATTTCTTGCTCTTGTATTGAATCAGTTGGTCTTCCCACTCTGTTATGATCCTGTTTTGATCTGCTCTTGTATTAAATCAGTTGGTTTTGCCTTTTCTTTTCCTCTTAATTTCTGTAACGTGTGTATGATTTGTTAGTTTGGAAGAAGTTCGGGTCAAGGGAGGTACTAAATTTTTGGCTGGGAGGATGGAAAGATAACTTCACATGAGAAGAGTTTGGTAGTTAATTTATTCTTTCAATATAAATTTATTTTCTTTTTCATGATAATGGAAATTTTAAGAGGCCCTGTTTTTATGGCCCATTAAGTTTTTTAAGGGCCCATTTCATTGTGGGCCTTTTTTTTTTTTTGCTAATAGCCCAACCCCACGATCCATTAAAATTTTTTTTCCCGAGGACCCATTATTGCCCGTTAAAACTAATCAAAAGTTTTAATAAAAAAATGAACGGAACAACCTTCATAGAACTAACACTTTTAATTAAATTTTTTATAATATATTTTATATATTTATTGATACCTTCTAAATTTATTTTGTAATAATAAAGAGTGTTTATATTTTTTTATATTAGAAAGGCCCAGTTTTATGGCCCATTAAATTTTTAAGGGCCCATTTCATTGTGGGCCGGTTATATATATATATATATATATATTTATATTTTTGGCTAATAGCCCAACCCCATGATCCATTAACTTTTTTCCCCCAAGATCCATTATTGCCCGTTAAAACTAATCAAAAGTTTTAATATAAAAATGAATGGAACAACTTTCATAGAACTAATATTTTTAATGATTTTTTTATAATATATTTTTATATATTTAATGATACATTATAAATTTATTTTGTAATAATAAATATTGTTTATATTTTTTTTTTATATTAAAGAGGCCCCGTTTTTATGCCCATTAAATTTTTTAAGGGCCCATTTCACTGTAGCCCATTATATTTACACTATATATATATATATATATTTATATTTTTAAATTATAATAAGTAATTAAATATAAAAAAGATATGATTTTATTTAAAATATCGGCTTTTTCCAACAGAACTTGTCCATTGGAAAAGGCCACCGCTAATTTTCATGGATCTTGCCACTCGGGTTCTGTGCTAATTTTCAATGGCTTTCCGCCGAAACACCATTGATATAGGCAATTTAAATGCCTTTTTCGCCCCTCTTTGCTTCTCTCTTTGCTCTTGCAACCTCTCCAACTTTTTCTCTCTCGTGTCTCTCTTGCACTCACTCTCCTCTCACAAATCCCTCACTCCCTTACACTCTCTCCTCTCGCACTCCCTTTGTCTCTCTGTCATCTCGCACTCTCTCTCTTTATCGGTCTCTTGCTCTCTCTCTCGATCTCTCTATATCTCAATCCCTCTATTGTAAGCCGCCGGTGTCGTCCATGTGCGGTGGTTGAGGAGGCTTCCTCCAAGTAAATTTGTACTACTCTATTTTGATCCTGCTCTTGTAATGAATTAGTTGGTTTTGTTTTTTCTTTTTATTAATTTATGTAACGTGTGATGATTTGATCCTGTTTGGGAGGGGTTCAAGTCTTCCTACTCTGTTTAAATTTCTTGTTCTTGTATTGAATCAGTTGGTCTTCCTACTCTGTTATGGTCCTATTTTAATCTGCTCTTATATTGAATCAGTTGATTTTCCTTTTCCTTTTCCTTTTCAATTTCTATAACGTGTGTATGATTTGTTAGTTTGGAAGAAGTTCGGGTCAAGGGAGGCACTGGATTTCTGGCTAGGGAGGATGGAATGATAACTTCACATAAGAAGAGTTGGGTAGTTAATTTATTCTTTCAATATAAATTTATTTTCTTTTCCTGATAATGAAAAATTTAAGAGGCCCTGTTTTTATGGCTCATTAAGTTTTTTAAGGGCCCATTTCATTGTGGGCCTCCTTTTTTATTTTTTTTTTGCTAATAGCCCAACCCCACGATCCATTATTATTATTATTTTTTTTTTCCGGAGGACCCATTATTGCCCGTTAAAACTAATCAAAAGTTTTAATAAAAAAATGAATGGCACAACCTTTATAGAACTAACACTTTTAATTAAATTTTTTATAATATATTTTTATATATTTGTTGATACCTTATAAATTTATTTTGTAATAATAAAGAGTGTTTATATTTTTTTATATCAGAAAATCCAGTTTTTATGGCCCATTAAATTTTTTAAGGGCCCATTTCATTGTGCACCGTTATTATAATTTGTTTTTGGGGCTAATATCCCAACCCCTTGATCCATTAAATTTTTTTTTCTCCCAAGGATCCATTATTGCCCGTTAAAACAAATCAAACTTTTTAATATAAATATGAATGGAACAACTTTCATAGAACTAATATTTTTTATGAAATTTTTATAATATATTTTATATATTTAATGATACAATATAAATTTATTTTGTAATAATAAATATTGTTTATATTTTGTTTATATTAAAGAGGCCCCGTTTTTATGCCCATTAAATTTTTTAAGGGCCCATTTCACTGTAGCCCGTTATTTTTTTATTTTTATTTTTCGCTAATAGCCCAACCCCATGATCCATTAATTCTTTTTCCCCAAGGACTCATTATTGCCCGTGCAAACTAATCAAAAGTTTTTTTTTAAAAAAAAAAAATGAATGGAACAATCTTCGTAGAATTAATATTTTTTAATGAAATTTTTATAATATATTTTTATATATTTAATGATACATTCTAAATTTATTTTGTAATAATAAATAGTGTTTATATTTTTTTATATTAAGAAAAAACTTTTTATGAAAAAATGCAAGTAAAAAATTAGAGAGGTACTTGATGATATATATATATATATATATATATGTTTGGTAAATTTAAAAATTTTTAGGGATTATAAAATTGCAACATTCCAAATGAAATACTATTATAATATTAGCTTTATGGTAGAAAACTTAAAAGAATAAATTAATTATTTTCTCACTCTTGCCTTCTATTTCTCTTAGTCTGTGGTTCACCATTGGTCTTCTCTTTGTTATTCGTTGTTCGTGTGTTGATTAATAAACTATTGTGTGATAGCTTTTATTATCTTATTATTATTTGCCCAGGTATGTATTTAAGAACTATCTTTAGTTTATGCTTTGCACTTATATTTGACTTTTTTTTTGTTACTTGTACATATTTTCTTGTGTGAAAATATGTTTGTTCATGTATATATATTTTTGTGGGTTAATTGTATGTACATGTTTTTGCTAGTTCTTTTTTCATTTGTAATTAGTTTATGCTTTGGATTAGCCTATGCAATCTCACGTGCTAAGGATAGTTTATATTTTGCACTTATCTTTTATTTTGTTTTTTACGTATATATATTTTTTATGTTAAAATATATATGTAATATAAAAAAAATTGTGGATTATGTAATATAATAATATTATATTATAAAAAAATTTGATAAACAATGTAGAGACAAGAGAGAAAATGATTAGAAAATAGAGGGCCCATGAATTGTCTTCTAAGGGCCCAATCCGTTATGGCCCATTAATTGTCTTAAGGGCCAATTGAGAAAGGTGTAAGGCCATCTCTTTCTGTATAATTTTAAATAAAAAACCTTTATACAACTAATATTTTTAATGATTTAATTTAAAAAAGATTTAATTTATTTTAATAATATGTTCTAAATTTATTTTTAAGGAATAGATAATATTTATATTTTTATATTAATAGAAATCTTATTTTATAGCCCATTAATTTTTTTAAGGGCCCAATCCGTTATGGCCCATTAATTGTTTTCTAAGGGCCCAACCGAGATAGGTCTAAGGCAAATACTCTTTCTTAAAAAAAATATAAAAGAATCTGTTTCCCCTTAGATAGTTTTAAATAATTAAAAAATTTAGAAATAAAGAATTTTAGTTTCAAATAATTAAAAAATAGGATATAGAAAGCTGAGTTGCCTGGTTGTTCATTGATTTATTGAGTTTATTAGGAAGTTTAATTACTCGCTTTTGTTGCTTTAATTATTTATTGATTTATATTTTTAAACTAAATCATTCAACATGTGCTTTATTGCTTTAATTATTTTTGCTTTAATTATGTAGCATATATGGATAGCAACCATCTTCAAGAGAGCGCTCTTAGTCAGCATTTTCTTTTACACCATTTTGTACTGTACAGTTAGAAGCAGTGGCAGTTAAGATGCATCAAAAGATGAGGACAATGGAGGTGAGTATGGAAATGATGAAGGAGACTATTTGGTGGTTAGTTAATATATTAGAGAGACGTGATTGTCCTCATGATCATCCATTCCACCATCCGAAACTCCCCCTCCTACGTTGTCACCATCGATTTTGAGACATGCGTATGATAATGACAGTATATCGGATGATATTGACACACAGTAATACATTTATGTATTGCTTATTTGAAATATTTTTGTTCATATTTTGGACATTTTAATTTGTATTAGAAGATTTTTATTTTAATTTAAATGCAAATTATTTTTATTTCATTACTATAATTTTAAATATTTAATTTTTATTTTTATGTGGTTGTTTTTAATAAACTTTATTTTATTAAATGTGAAATATAAATTAATAAATAATAAAAAATAAATTCTGTAATAATTAAAAAATAATATAAAATATCAAAAATAAAAAATTAAAAAATATAAATATAAATTATAAAATAGAAATCCCTTGTAAAAAGTCACCATGAAAGCTGATTGAAATTTGCCAAAAGAATGTCGAAAATTAAAAAATAATTATAAATATAAAAATAAAATATTCAATAAAAATTTATGAAACCTTTTTGGAAATATTGGCCGGAAAGTTCATTGGAAAAATTTGTCAGTCGGAAAGTCTGCTAAAAATTTTGCCAAAAAATCTGATGACGAGATAGTCTATTAGAAAATCCATTTGGAGAGTCCATTGGAAAAGTCCACTAGCCAGAAAGTCCGTCAGAAATTTCACCAGAAAAATTGCCAATTGGAAAGGTCCACCAAAAAATCTAACAGGGAGTTTGCCAGAAAAGTCTTCCGACCGAAAGTCTGTTGGAAAAATCCGACGGAAATTCTAACAAAATATGTGATGGACTATGCGATGGAAAGTTCGCTAAAAAATTCTTCACCGGACCAATCATTGGAAATTCCGCTAGACATGTCTATCAGAAATTCCGACAGAAATGGCCTTCAGAAATTCCATCAAAAAGCCCACTTGAAAGTTCATTGGAAAATTCCGTTGGAAAGTCTGCTAAAAAGTTTGTCAGAAAATTTTGCCAGTAATGTCTGTTGAAAAATCCATTATCTGCTGGAAATTCTGACAAAAAAGTTCACCAAAAATTATGTTGATCCAACCACATTTTTGGTCATTTGACTGATGAAATTTCTGATGGATAGGTTTTTTTTTTTTTTTTTTTTTTTTTTTTTTCCGTCTTTTGTCCATCAAAAAATTTTTTTGACGGGTTTTTTTTCGATGGACAAAAGTTGTTAGAAATTCCGTTGGAAAGGCAGTTTCCAATGGAATATCTTTCTTTTCTGATGGAATTTGTCCATCAAAAAATAGCCAAATTTCTTGTAATGTGTGTGTGTACATCGACCAAATAGTTCCCAATTTGTTGCTTGGCCCACCCATCCTTTTACTTGGCTATTGATTTTGTGAAACTAAGGTCTTGCTTCATGATGATTGAGTTGGTACAATTGAATGTGCTTAAAGATTTCATAAATAAGAGTCCTTAATAAAGTTTTGTGTTGAATCCTGTGAAAATTATTTTGATTAACCTTTACATGTGGAAGTTGTGTATTTGAGCCTTGTTTGGGGGGTTTGTCCACGTAGCCCTTTCCCCAAGATTGCTATTTTATCTATTTCCCCACACCAAAAAAAAAAAAAAGAAGATTTGAGACCAACTGAAAATATTTTTTCCATATTCACTATCAGAAAAAATAGATTTAGTGTCTGCATCATCGATCACTAAATTCAAAGGGCAGCGGTCATTAAATGAATCAGTGACCGCATTTGTGACTGATATGGTTGGTCAGAAAAAGTCTCGTCACTAATTGATTTTGTAACTAAGGTAGTCACTAATCAGTGACCAAAACAATCGGTCACTAATTCGATCAGTAATTCATTTTTTCATAATGTAGTAAGTCGGTCTCTAATTAGTAACCACTAGCATTTCGGTCACTAAATAGTGACCGCAGTGTTTTGTCACTAATTAGTGACTGAATATTGTCGGTCACTAATTAGTGATCGAAACATGCGGTCACTAATTTTTGACCGAATAATTTCGGTCACTGATTATTTAGTGAACTTTTTTATTAATAGAATTAGATACACATTTAGTGACTCGAATGCAGTAAGTAATCAATGATCGCAATTTTCTCATCACTAGTTAGTCATTAATTAGTGACCTTATTAACCTTCATATCCTAACTGTGTTTGGGGTCGCAATTGGGTTACTAATTTTGTGACCTCCTTGTGACCCCATTTTAGGGGTTATCGGTATTGTAATTGCTATGATACGTATATATTATTTCAATTTTCATAATGCATTATAATTCCTGTAATGCATATATATCATTTCAATTTTAATTCACTAGTAGCATACATGAAAAGTATTTAAATATCATAGTACAATTAGTTTGAAATGTCAAAATCTTTAATAATACAATTTGGTAATATTTCGAACATAAAAAATGAAATAAGAATGTAAAGGATTAAAATATAACAATATTAAATTGTAATTTTACTACTTATTCTCTTCTCTAGTGCTTTCATTTTGGGTTGATGGTCCACCTTACATTGCATTGAACTTTTACATCATTACAGCCATTGCAGCCAACATAGCCTCCTCCTTGGTCTTCATTGCCCTTCTCTGGCCTTGTAGTGTCTCTTCTGCTAATTTCTTAACCTCTTCAAGTACTTGTG
>CAJVSB020000755.1:0-22081 GCA_911865555.2 Thlaspi arvense
CTCAAGTCACCGACCAACGCCTCGACTCCAAGGAATGGGTTAGGTTGTGTGATTTCCGTTTACTCAACCTGGCTGTGTCAATAACAATTGAGAGCTTGTCACCAATTAATGCGCCAAAACAGTTCAAAGGGGTCATTGAACCTTTTCCAAATTGCAATATATCCGTTGCAATTCAAATTTGTGCCAATCACCTCCCACTTCAATTATTTAATTGGAATTCTGGCCAATCAGCTTCTAGCTTGGAAAAGTCACCCTCCCATAGCCATCAATTCACTCCACAAAGTGTCCCATAGCATTTAATGCATATCACTTCCAACTTGCATGAAAAACTCCCGCTAGGAGCTTCCCACGCCACATGTTCCTTCGCCCAACTCAAACGGAACCATTTGGTTTTGTTTTAATTCCTTCCGAATTGCATATCGTTGGCAAGCTAGCAGATTTTCATTGGATGGGAGGGGAATTTGCTTCATGCAAATTCCATGCAAAGTGTCGGGTTCTCCACTGGAGCTTAACCCATCTCTCACGTGGTTTGACCTTGCCTTGCCATCCTGGTTGGGTCGCGACCCGTTGGCTTGCCTCGCGAGCTTGCGGGTCCTAACACAAGTAATCTGCATATAACGAATGTGCCTTATAAATAAATTTCAAAGTAATTCAATTTTTTCTTGTTGTGATTAATGTTTTTATACTTCTAGTTTGATAAGATATGTTAATTCTTGATTGTTGTACGTACACACAGGTTGTCCATGCTTTGAAAAAAGCTATGATGATCAATGTGGTTTGTCACAAAGCTTGGTTTTTGTTTATTAAGAAATCATCAAAGGTTTAGGCAAAAATTGAGCCTTTTTCCAGATTTTGATGCCATTTTTATGTTCATGACATGGTTGTCACAAAGCTTGGTTTTTGTTTATAAGAAATCATCAAAGGTTTGGGAAAAAATTGACCCTTTTTCTAGATTTTATCTCTTTTGTACTAGGGTAAGGACAGAAGTGGGATTGTTGGTATGTTTTAATAAAGTCTCATCAATGCTTGAAATGAGGACTGCTGTTGATCTCTGACCTTTAAGAACTGAGCTTAGGCTGGAAGTTTGATCAGTGGATAAACATTGATAAGAATAATCTAATGCAATAAATATGGTTATGTATTTGGATGTTCCAAGCATGTGTTGAGATTGCACACTTTCAAAAAAGTGAAGACGGTTTGAAATTAACGTTATAACATGTTTGATTGTTTGTTTTCTGTATCCATCTTTTTATTTTTTCCATTGACGAGGCAATTTGTTTTTGCTATTTGTATATTGTTGAGTGATTGTGTTGAAAAATTGCAAATAACATATATGTTTTACAATTGACAAGAATACATACGTTTGCTTCTTATTCGTCAATTAAAAAAATATGGTCTCAAATGAATATTTGGTCTAAAAACTTGGGAAATATTTTAGGTGTATAATTATTTTGGCTTTAAAGTTTATTATTTCTTTTGACATTGAAGTCATTATGATTAGATTTGTATAGTTTATGGAGCCTGGTTGTTAAGATGCAAACATTATCAAGATGTTTGCAAATGAATGGGATCTAAAGTATAACTTCAGTCCAGTGGTATTTGTGTTCCATGCACTCTTTCAAATTGTGGAAAACATAAGACAATGTTCAATTTCAGATTTAGGTAACATTTTAACTCAAAAAATACAAGAAACTATATAGTAGTATTCTGCTTAATTTTTTTTTTATTGAATATATAGGGAGCTTATTTTGATACTCAATGCTTGATTGCATTTATGTGCTCAAGACCAATGTTGTGTCCATTTAACATATTTTGCTATTAATGGCCATCTGGTGGCATAGCTAGCTGATGGTTACTGATTTTTGCAGATACATTATGACCGAGTTGGAAAGGATGGGCTGTTTAGTCATAAAGAAGTCATTGTATTGTATGTTCTTGATTTATCAGACTGTCTTCCATCACTAGAAGCATGGAGAGATCAATGGATATATCCGGGAGACGAGCCGAGAGATGAGCGAAGAGTTAAGTTGGGAGACGAGCGAGGACCTTCTTCTTGTAGACCGTCTAACTTGGGGAGTCATGCCCCTAATGATCCTCATGAGCGACCATGGATAAAACCAGAAGGAAATGGGGTAAAATTGCAAACATGTATGTTGGAGTAAAACTTTGAAAATTTGTTGGATATTATATATATTTTCATGATTGTATTGTATTTTTCTATTAATAAATGATTATATTTTTTTATGAATTATGAGCAAATTGTATTATTTTCATTATATGAAGCATTATGAAAATGAAATACAGGTTTCTATTACAAACAGGCATTTCTATTGGAAAAAAATTACCAACAAAATTTCAATTATAGAATTTTCAACCAAAAGCAAAATCAATTAATGTCGAATTTGACGTGGTAATTTAGCGAAATTAGTGACAGAATTTTTTTTTGTTGGTAATTTAGAGACAGAATTTTCGTTGGTAATTTAGCGACGGAATTTCCGTTGTTAATTTAGTGACGGAATTTCCGTTGGTAATTTAGCAACGGAATTTAGCAATGAATTTTATTGGTTTAGCGACGGAAATTTTTCGTCGTTGAAGGACTATTTTCTTGTAGTGTATGTAAAAATGTGTTACTATTTACTGAGTCGTTAAATTCATTCTTTTATTTTTCTAGACTTAGGTTCGATGTTATCGACAAATCCAGCGGCTTAAGAGTGTTTATTGATCTTGATTTAGTGATTCCAGCTGATCTGATTTCTGAGTTAGTCTTTGGTTTCTTTCTGGTGTGTATTTTGTTTTAATTTACTTAGTGATCACAGACAGAATGTGTATAAGTCTATAATTGTATCAGATTTTTGAAAGTTGTTTCAGATTTTGGGATAAGGTATTAAGTAGCATTTTTATTTGTTATGTTTTATAATTCTGATCATTGGAGGCTTGCGAGATTATGATTATTCTAACCCTAGCGCCGGTCACGGATCCAACTCTCAGGTTGTAAAACAATTTATAAGCAAAATACGTTAATATATATATTTTTATATTATTATATGATATAAATTGTTAATAAATAAAAAAGATCAAGTAAAATTATATACAACTAATGTACAAAGTAAAATTAAATTAAATAAGTATATCAAAATTTAAACTTCAAATCTTGATAAAAAAAAAAATCAATTATCAATAATGATAATCCAAAAATACTAAAAATTTCAACAATTTAACATAGTGAATATATCAAAATTCAAAATGAAATGTTTAACTAACTTAGATTATTTTTTCCAGTAATATTAGTAGTAATTTCCTAATCATCAAATATCAAATTTTGTAGATAAATATTTTCATGAAACTCATGAACAACATAATCTAAAAATTCATCAAAATTATTCAAATTAGGGAATTTCATATCTCAATTTTCCAAATTAAAAGATTTCTTCACTGCTATTACATTTGTCCTTATAAATATAAGATTGTCAAGTTTTTTTGTGATAATTTATTTTTTTATTTGTATAACTTTGAAAATATTTCAATTTCTTTAACATATTATAAAGTTACATGGCCAATAAAATTTGAAATCTATACTTTTTTTAATATTGATAAAGATTTTTACAATAGTTTAACCAAACTTCTATAAAAATAAATTACACTTACATAAATAAATTATTATTCGAATATAATTCGTGTATGTATACCTGTATCACAAAAGACATGTCTTTTATCGATTTTTTCATAAAAAGACTAGAACAAAAAAATTTAAAAAAAATTACAAACGGCAAAGCATTATATGAGTTTTTTCCCCAACTAGGATGGCATCTCAACTCTGCTCGAAATTTTACTCCAATAGTGGTCAAATATTTAAGAGGCAAGGTTTTGTCGGAGTTACAGCAGCAAAGTATTGCACCATTGTTTTAGGAGTTGTGGGGAGGCGTGCTGGTGTTGCAGCTGAAAATTACAAGTTGGCTGTCCCTTCTATTACTAGTAAAATTGTTTCAAGTGCATTTTAGTTGTCGACTTGTTACCCCTAGACGTGTTGTTATTGCTGGAAATATTTAAAAAAGTGGGAATACTCAGTTGAAGTTTCTTCGTAAGGAAAGGCTTCATGTGAATGCTTGCATAGCTTGGTGCTCATTGATGATGATGCATTGTTCTATTGGGTGTCCTCCGATCCTGATCTTCAATGTCCACAGGTTCTCTCTTTTGGGTTTCTTTTTAGTTGTGTTTTTCCTCTTTTCAATACATAGCATGTATTCTCATGTTTCAAAAATATACTTTCTTCAAATATGTGTTTGTGATTGTGTTTTCCTCCCATTTTTGTAGCTATCCTTGCTGTTTGTCCAAAAGATGAACTAAGATGTTAATCCATGCTTATCTACACATGACTTACCTCAATCTACTGATAACTTATGTAGAGATAGATACTTAAAATAGGATTATTTTTCTTTATTTCTTTATTTTCGTTTTCTATGACATTGTCACGCTATGCGTGTTGGCTGTATTGCTTAATTAGCAAACATATATTTTGAAGTTTAAGACTTGAAAACTTGTTGGACCTCATATATTTTATAATTGTATTATTTTTTCTATTAATATATTTATTAATTTATGAAATTTTAATGACTTTGAGTAAATTGTATTATTTTCATTGTATTAAGTAGTATAAAAATGAAATAGAGGTTTATATTAGAACCAGGCATATGTGATAGAAAGAAAAAAAAAACAAAATTTTAGTGAAAAAATTTAGCAAAGGATTTCAATTATTAATTTAGGGATGGAATTATTGTTGGTAATTTAGCGATGCAATTTAGCAATGAAATTTATATTGGTGATTTAGCAATCGATTTTTCTAACAGATATTTCATTGGAATTTAGTGACGAAATTTAGTGGCAAATATTCTGTTAGTAATATAGTAATGAATTTAGCAATAGAAAATTCATTGATAAATTAATGATAGATTTTAGCGATGTGCATTCTGTCGGTGGTTTGCTTCTCCAGACCATTGTTTCAACTAAAAATTTCAATTGGTAAGTTATATTTTACCAATGAAAATTTTCTATAGGTAAAAAATTTAGTGATAGAAATTTATTACAATTTTTAGCGACAAAATTGAAAAATATTTTTGTCGGAAAATTTCCGTTACTAATTTTTCAATCAATGATTTTCACTGCTAAATTAATAGCAGCTATTTTATCGACGGATTTTATTAATTTAGCAACGGAAATTGTCTGTCGTTGAAATCTTGTTTTCTTGTAGTGTTTTAAATAAGTAATTTTTTATTTTCATTATTAATTATTAAATTAAATTACTATTTAAGATTTCCAACTCTTTAATTTTCAAACAAACGCTATTTCTTTTTTCAATTTTATGCCTTTTTTTCTTACTTGCTATTGAAGCATATACTTGTAAAGTTATAAGCTGATTCACTATAATTTAAAGGAAGTATGGATAAGAGTGGATTGGCAATAAACTAGTCACAAGTTATCATTAGACAAGAATAAAACTCTCAACCACAGGAGTAAAATTTTTAAAATATTTTAACCAAACAAATAAATTGTAGTAATTTCTGACTTTCACCTCACGTAATTTTACATTTGATGAGTAAAAATAAGGTTTGTTAATCGTGTGCTTAAGTAATGAATTGGATTAAAAGAATATATAACACCTCGTATTAAGTATTATGTAACAGTGCATTCTTTTGATTTCAGTAATTTCTTGTGTATCAATAATTGGATTTTAATTTGAAAATCTCAGGTACATGAATTTACCTTATTCTACTTTTTATTTAATTCAATCTAAATATAATATAATTTATATAAATAATTTTACATATTTAATTATTTTTTCCTATTATTTGACTCAACTGTTCAATCCCACAAATTTAAAGCCTGCACATTGAGTGCTTTCTTATACTTAATCGATAATATATATATATATATATATATATAGACTTTAAAAACCAGATTATGTTCTTAAGTTGTTGACTTTTCAAGTTAGTTTTGCTTACCTAAATTCCACGTTGAACCTTTTTTTTTTTAATTTTCCCAAAATTTATAGTAAATGCAATATGTTTCTTCAGAAAGAGGAACATATCTTCTTTAAAACCCAAAATTATATTGGATAAATAAAACACAATTATTTTTTATTAAATTTTATGCTATTAAGTTTTAATACTTAAATTCATTTTATATATTATCATACATATAATTTTTCTTTTTCCCGTAGGTCATTACTTTCATTCCTTGACTTCTCCAATATATTTTAAAATTTAATTATATAGTTATGAGACAAATTTTGATGTAAACAATTATAAGATGGTTGTAATAATATGGATAAACATATTTCATATATGTAATATTACATCTGTTAACATGCTTCACCCTGATTAACAAGATCTCAGAAAATACAAGACCTAAAGTAGATTACTACAAATCACTTCAAATATTCCTTGCAGCCTTATTATACATATTAATGCAATAATGATGCATGATACTAATCACTTCAAATGTTCCCTGCAGCTTTATACATATTAATGACATAATGATGCATGACGCTCCTAGTAATATTTTTGACATTGATGTTCAAATGGAGGAGTTACACTCCGTGATTCTCTCAGTTGAACTTTGCATGGAAGGTCGGTCAGGATTGGAAGGCAAACCTGCAGGGTTTTCCAGTTCCACTTGCTTTTTCTGCTCCAGCAATTGAATCACTGCCGAAGATTGCCAAATTACAGGTCCAGAGGTAGAAGAATACTAGGTTTACAAAACAGAGAATCGCTACCACCACAAAGTAGACCCTCAAGCGAATCTCATTTATGTTTTTGTGGAACCAGCTATAAAACGCCAAAATCCATGCAACGCTGAAAAGTGCTCCTGAGGAGAATGCCCATTTCAAAAACGGATGCGTGTTTTGGTTGTCATAGAAATCCTTTAGGCCATCATCAGAGAACCCTTGGGAGAATCCCCAAAGCCAGAACTGTGGAGTGAGCCACAGAATGCTTATGTCATCTTTTCCCTCACCCTTATGGGGCCTAATCCAGTTAACCATGCAAATAGAGATAATAATATGGGTCACAACACGTTTGGATCTGTATTTTTGTTGTCTGTGCTCTATTTTCAATATTTTGAAAATAGAAGGACGGACATGAATGTAAAAGTAATGAAGATATTAACCAAACATATAAACACAAATTAGGACCCCTACCTATAAGTCTCGACAAGCCAAGCAGCGATGCATGAGAGGAAAAAGCAAAATAAAGCAAGGCCAATCTTAAGTTTCCACGGGCGATAAGGGCGTGATCTGAGTTTCCAAAGGCAGTTGATAATGGTTCCGAAGACGAGGGCGGCGATGCCGCCGGAGAAGGAAAGAGTGACCGTGAAATAGGTGAAAGGGATGTCGAAGCTTCCGACCTTGCTTTTCATGTCCATGGATTGTAGATAAAAGAAAGTGCTGCCTGCTCCCACCAAAAGACTGAAGATGAAGAGAGAAGCCCATAGAGGAGTCATGGCCAAGAGACGCTTCACTTCCTCAACTTCTGCCACTGGGAAAAGTAGCTTTTTAGTTTCTTGTTCTTGTGCAGTGGGTGAGGATGCTACAATAGCTGCTTTGTCCACCCAGCGCCAGCATCTGTGTGATTGCCAATGGTCATGCATTAATGCCAGTACTCATTAATCTGAAAAACTAATGTCACCTATGAATTACATATTTAATAAACTTTTATTTAATTATTTTTCGGTGCATTAGAATCGATAAGGGTCACTTATTTATCAATTGCATTTTCTATTAGCCAAAAATGTACAAACACCTACATTAGTATGGATTTGGGCATCTGCAAAGTGGGTCCTTCGTCTCTTATTTTAATCTAATTTAATTTAATTTATTATAATTAATTCCTAAACTATTTAAGTTAAGGGTGAGTTGATTATGGTTTAAACTTTAAAGAAAAAAACAAATGAGGTGACTAAATTTACTTAATTTGGTTATGATGAGGAAAATTTTTGGTTCGATGAATTCAATTTGGTTATTAATTTTTGGTTTTAAAATTAATTTTCTTGAAAAAACTCAGTAAATTATCATAAGTTAAATATTTTTAAAAGTTTATAAATCCTATATTTTCTCTTTTATTCTGTTGAAAACGAACCAAAGTAAAACTTTAAAATTCAAGCAATTTATTCAATTAAACCAAAATTTCATTTTTGATATTGGTATGACATCAAAATTCAATTCAATTTAATCTGAATCTTAGCTACGTGTTTCAGGTATGAGACTAACTAGAGATGTGAGACTTGTAATGTGTACCGGGATTCCGAATCACGAGCTCAAGCACACTTTCATTCTTCTCATATCGATAGAATTCTGCTGGAGAAAGTGGGTACGGTTGATCGCGTTTCTTTATGGCAGCTGTTATCACCCAAAATAGACGTCCGAAGGCGCTACCACTGGGCTCTGGGTGGTTATAGAAACAGCGGCCGCAAGCAAACACAGAGCCAGAAACCATGATAAGAATGGCCGAGATTTTGAAGTAATTGCCCCACTCTCGCTTCCCGAACCACAAAAAGGCTGCCAAGGAGCCCAAGGTTCTACCTATTCGAACCCAGACTTCCTTGCGCTTCTCTGCACGTTCTTCCCTCTTGCTTTCATTTTGTTGTGAGTTTGGTTTTTCCAATTGGATCATTTGTTCTCTGATGAAACCATAGAGAGCGGAATCTCGTCCTCCGATGCCTATAGCTATTGGCAGCATGGCCAGGCTAAAAAGCAAGATTACTTTGCTGCTAAGATTATCCACGTTGGAAAAATATAGCAGCCACATCCCCTATGCCATACAAATGTCGTCAAGTTGAGATTACAAAAAGAATCTGAAGCAATTAGTTCATAGCTTTTCCATTCCCACTAGAAATCACATTCATAGACACCTTCAACACCCTAGGATTATAAATGAGTTAAATATAGATCAAATTAGGTATATTTAAATCTGAATTCGATTAACTATTATTATATTCGAATCCGATTCGAAATCCTACAAAATTTATGTTTGTTAAATCATATCTAAATTTGATAAACAATTCAAAATTCAATAAAAAAATCTGAGCTGGTAAGAAAATAATTATTTTTTACATTTGAGTCTTTCAACGCTATTTTATTAATCATACTAATTTTTAAATTTTTTTATTTTCTTAATTTAGTCACTACAATTTTAAATTTATTAATATCATATATATAAGATTATTAATTTAATTTAAAAAATATTATTAAAATTTAAATTCAAATAATTAATAAATCAAATTACTTAATTCCATATCTAACACACTTATTTTAAATTATAGATATTTATAACCGAATTTAATTTATTAAATATTTTAATTAAATTCAAATTTTAAATTTTAAATTAAATTTAAATCAAATTTAAATTAAAATTTAATTTTTTAAATGCTCTAATAATTCTTTGTTAACGACACTCTAATTAAAACCTTTATTTTCAAAGACGACTTCCATCAATCATTGACCAAATGTGTCTATCTTTTGAGCAGCAGGAAGCTGTAACTAAAAGGTACTAGTGGCCCTCGAACTCAAGGTTAATGTTCAGTTTGGCTATCTATCTAAAAGAGAGATTTGACGAGTCTTTTAACTGTCAGAAAATATTATTGCAGGCCAATTCTAAACAGCGTTGGGTTTAAATTACTAACAAGATAACTACGAGTCCTCGATTTCAAGGCCATTGCTCAATTTGGCCTTTCGACCCCTCTATAAAGTAATAAAAATACTAAGTAAAATAAAAGAAAAGACTTCAATTAAGCCTTTAACCATTTTCTTTTTTGGGCTTAAAATTTACAGGTGGCATATGATACGATGGAATGATTTTTTATGAGTCTCTTCCTTCTACGAAAAACTAATCTCTGCCCTTTCCTCAATATAAAGTGTATTATTTCCGTTGAATCCAAACAAAAAGGACAAAGAGTTTTCCCAGTAAAGCATGATTTATTTAGAAAAAGAAAAAATATTGTATCCACCAAATATACAAATTTATTATTCTTTTCCAACTTTCGGGTGCATATTTATAAAGCAAATATTTTTATAGTCACACAATTTCATTAAAAAAAAGTTATGGTTTTATTATTAAGCTAGGTTCAATGGGTTAGATTTTCATTTCAATCTAATTTGAATTCGATGTGAAATTTTAAATTTGAATCTAATTAAATATTCGATAGATTAAATTTGATAATAAATATTCATAATCTGAAATAAGGGAATCAAATATAGAATTAAGTAATTCGATTTGTTAAAAATCCGAATCCAAATTTTAATAATAATTTTTACTTAAATTAATAATTTTATACATATAGCATTAATAAATTCAAAGTTATAGTGACTAAATTGAGAAAATCAGAAAATTTAAGGATCATTATAATTGATAAAATAGAGTTAAATGACTTAACTATAAAAAATAATTATTTTTCTGTCAGGTCAGATTTTTTAAATCAGATTTGGGATTATTTTTTAAATTCAGATACAGTTTAACAAGTATAAATCTTGTAAAATTTTGAATTAAATTCAGATGTAATAATGATTAATCAAATTTGAATTCAAATATAATATCTGATTTAATCAAAATTCGACCCATATAATTTTAAGATATTTTTGAGATCTGTCTTTGTTAAGAAAAACCGCATTTTTCTATGTTGTTGCTCATTTCTACCAAAAACATTTCTTTTAATCTAGGAGTCCAAACACTACCAACCCAAATATTTTCCCATAATCAAGAATTTTATTCATCTCAAGAAAGTCATGTTCGAAAAATAACTCCATCATATATTAGAGACTACAATTTTATAGATAAGAATTTAAAATAATATTATTTCTATCAAAAAAATAAAACCAATAAAAAATATAAGCTGCCAATACACTAATAATCACACGACAAAGTGGGAGAATTAGCAACAGTGGAATTTACTTACAGAAGCATAGGCGATAGTGGAAATGACAATCATTTTATAAGGACCCGTCCATTCTTCCGAGACTGGGACCATGATCAAGCTCATAGCTCCAGACAAAGCCTCTGGTAAGCTTGACAGAATCACCAGAAGAAGAACATCTCCTGCCAAATATTTCTCCATGTACAGTACCAAAATTTGAATGACTCCCTGCTCCACCAGGCTGTGACTGAATAATAGAGCTGCATGCAGTTTCATAAAATACTGTAACTTAAAACAACTGTAAAATCATGTTTACAGTTTATGCCACCAAAAAAATTACCTATTATGAAAGGAATGGACTTATGAAATGCGATGTCAAAGCAAGACGCAGCAGCCTCGCAAATACAGCACATACACCCAGTCATGGCCGGTTCTGCGAGTTGTGAAGTGCCATCTAGTGTCGATTATTGTTCGTGAATTTATGGGACTCGTGTCTCTTTCAACTTTCAGTTATGTCCACACAGTTTTCACATCTGTGATTGCAACCTTGCGGGAAACCTTGTGAGAAAGAACAAAATTAGACAACAATAGAAATTCAATAAAAAAGAATTAAATAATTAAAAATTTGTCACCAATCAACAAATATATTTAAATTTCATAATTAATTTTAGGGTAAAATACACTTTGTCCCTTAAAATATTATTACAGTAACACTTACCTCTCTAAACTGTCAAATATAATAGTTTGCCCCTCAAACTTGTAATAACAATTAAACTTTGGTAATAAAATTAACACCCTGGCTTGTATTACCATAATACCCCTTATACTAATATAAAATTAATTTGATAAAAGATAAGAGAAGAACTTTGCAATATAAAAATTTCTTGAAGGCTGTACTTTTATTATAATAAAAGTTGTTATTTTGTAAATTGACTACGAGATAAATTTTTAATTAATTCTAATTTTTCTTGTTACAATGAAAGCTGTTATTTTGCAAATATTTATTAAATTATGAATAGTGTAATTGATAATACAAGTTAAGTGGTTGGATTCATGAAAGCTATTATTTTTAATTTTTTTATTGCAGTAAAAAGTGTTATTTTGTAGATTAGTTAAGGGGATAAATTTTTAAATTAATGACAATTTTTAATAACAATAAAAGCTATTATTTTGTAAATTAGTTGGGCGATATATTTTTTACTTATATATATATATATATATATATTACAATTAAGGCTGTCAAAGATAACATTTCTTAAATTATAAAAATGCGTGGATAATGAGGGCTTGAGGTTATAATAATATAAGGAAGTATATGAATCAGTTAGTTAATTTTAATTATGATAACAAATTTAAGGGACAAATTGTTACATTTTATATTTTAGGTGGTAAGTGTTACTATTATAATATTTTAAGGGACAAATCCTTAATTTTAATAATTATATAATGATTTTTACTAAATCAGATGATTTTAGTATTTAATAACTGTATGTGATTTTCATTAAATAGCAGAAGATTTAATTTTTGATTCCACTCACAATTATTATTGTTAATGTCTTACTTTTTTTATTTTTATTTTTAAACAGGTCTTTCGAAATAATTTACATAAATTTTATTTAATGCAAATGGTGAGAGGAAGGCCACGTACCGCAGTTAACCAGTAAGAGATCCTAGGATCTGGACCAGATACGGATGATCCAAATTTGAGCTTAACCCTCAAAGACTGCAACTACAATTCAATTTGATTACTTCATAAATGAATATTCCCTCTGACAAGGCTTCAATTAAACAGAAGATAATTTTGCGGCTCCCAGGGCCAGATTCAGTGGGTTCACTCAACGAGTCAACTCATCTAATTGAAATTGAAATATATTATTTTAGAGATAGAATAGAAGAAAAATTAGAATTAAATAACCAAAGTTGGGATAAGATATCCAAGGTTTCTGTTTAAGGACATACATGGTTCAAAGGCCAATTTGAGGAAAGCTGATTGGTTCAATGGGAACTTAAACCGATTCTAGGTAGTTAAAACCGGTCCGCACCTCTAGTGGTTTAGTTCATCAGAAAAATCAGCCGATTCAGTGTTGTTTGAACTGATTTTGTATGCAAATGGCTTGGTTTTGCTTGGTTTAAGGGTTTAATTGTTGGTTCAGTCGAGTTCTTGAGTAATTAAGGCCGATTCAATTTGGTTTTAAGGTATTTGAGATCGATTTAGCTCAATTTTGAGGTGTTCATGGCTGGTTTAAGTTGGTTTAGGAGAGTTTGAAGCTTGTTTAAACCAATTCAAGAGTTTTGGAAGTCGGTTCAAGGGGTTTGGAGACGGTTTAGTAACGTTTAAGGGTTTTAAGAGAAATGGATATGTGTTCTTAAGTCATATAAGTTTTGAATGATGGAAAATGAGCCTTAGAATGCGTGTATGGGTGATAGAGTGGGTTGGAGCTTGGTTTTGGGGTGGTTGAGTCCTTTCTTGTGTTGGTCTGAATTGTGGATTTGATTATGTGTTATTATGGTTGTAGATTCATTGGCTGAGACGTAAAATGATCGTTGAGTTTGGCAGTGACCCTAGTTTGACTTGGCTTTGACTATGAGTGATAGTACCCCTTAAATATATATGTCTTATAATTGTGATTTTGACATGTACTATGGTTTTGATGCATGCGGCATTTTGATTATATGCAAATTACTGGGATATGCATTGATGTGTTTCGATATGCTAGTAAGTATTGGATATCGCACGTTTTGATAGACTTATGTTGATATATGAACTGTATGTGTGTATATGAGAAATATTTTTTAAATATGTGGCGATGGAATTGTGTAATGTGACTGGGGACACTAGGGGCTCGGCTAGAGTACAGTAATTTGTAGTGTCTAATGCTGAGTGTCCTGATTCCGGTATGAGACTGTGGTGCTTCAAACATGATGCGCACTATTGTGATTAGATTGGGACGTTAGGAGCTCGACAAGAGGACAATGTGCTATAGCGTCCAGTGGTGAGTGCCTTGGGGTCGGTTAATATGATGTGATGATTGGATATGATGATACTCTCACATATATATTTTGATATATTATACTGCTCACTGTATATGTATATGTATGTTTTGGTATATTTGTGATGCATATCCCAGTATGGTTAGAATAGATATTATCTGTCATTTACTGAGTTTAACGACTTATCTTTTCATATATTTCCAAATCGGATTGCTTGTTCGTATTCTTGCTGGAGAGACGTCAGAGTCGTTTCCATCGACTTGTCAAATGTACAAGCATGTCTTTTATCGTATCATTTGGTATTCTAAATGCTTCTTTATTTTCTCAAACAAAATTCTAGTTTATATTTAAAAAGTTGAGATATATATGTGTGGGGGGGAGGAGGGGATATGATTAGTATTGATCATGTGTTATGATTGTAAGGCTTATTAAAGTTGGTGGACCTTAGTATCAGTCATAGGCTGAGTTTGGATTGTGACAGATTGTTTATATATATGTTGTACGTATATATAATTATAAATATATTTTTAAATTTTAATTATGAAAGAATAAGTTATGTTTTATAAAAAGAAAGAATTTTTATCAAATCATAAATGAAAATATAAAAGTTAAATTTTAATCTTTATTTTGGAAAAAAATTCATAGTAAATGCATTATATTTTCTAAAAAACTAATGGAATTAGAAGATTTAATTTTCAGACTTTATTTTGAAAAAATAATTTGCAATAAATGTATATTATATTTCCCTTAGAAAAAATCGTTAGAAGGTTTATTTTTCAGCCTTAATTTTGGGAAGGAATTCTTAATAAATACATTCTTTAATAAATTTTAAACTCTAGACTAATTATATTTTATTCAAAAAGAAAAAACTCTTGTCAATCATAAAAAATGTCTAATTAATACTAAATATTCAATATTTAATACCGTTTACTTATTTATATTAATAAATTAAGTCAAATAATCCAAAAATGGATAAAATGAATCCAACACCCGGCGAGCCGAAGCCAGAAGGGTGGGAAGGATGTCATATCCGGCAGTCCAAGTCATCACGTGGTATTTTCTCAATTTTTTATTGTAATTAATTTTGACCAAAAGTGGATTTTAACTCGGTCGTTACAGATTAAATAATTGCCAAAACTGAAAGTGGGATAATAATAATAATAATAATAAAATAAATAAATATCCCACGCCCCAGTCGCTGGACTATTTTGAAGTTCTATAATTTAATTCATTTAGAAAAACAATAATTTTTTAAAAAATTTTGAGACAAATAAGCCTTTCATTTTCATAAACCCATTCCAAAAGAAGTTTCTTAATAATTATAACAACACTCTAGTAAAACCAAAAATTTCCTTGCTTCTAGTAGACCTTGTGGGGGGGGGGGGGGGGGGGGGGTGGTTCCAATATAGTGGTGCATGGATTAACCATATTACTAGGGGAATAAAAAGTGAAATAAAAGAAAATGAATTGAAATAGCCACGTCAACCGTGATGTTTAAAACTGAATTAAATTGATTGGACCAATCCAACCTGAACCAAATTGACTAAAAACTAACTAAAACAAAAAGAAATTGGTTTAATTCATTTTAAGAACCCTTGAAATAGTCGATTCGATTTTCAATTTTGTTCTAAAATAAAATCGAATCAAACTGAACCTATTGTATGTATTAATATATATACATATTATATATATATATATATATTGTACTTGTTTAAGAGAATTTGATTGGATGGCTTTTAAAAACTTTGTTTTTGGATTTTAGGATAGATTCGATTTAAATACTTTCGAAATAGGTATTAACTTTTTTTTTAAGTAAAAAAAAAGTTGAAAAACTAAGCATGTTAACTAAATCAAATCGACTTAAATCGATTTGGTTTGGCCCAATTTTTTGAACAGGCACCAAATTGATCGTGTTCAACAAAGTTTGAAATCGACATGTTTGGTCCAACACTGATTGTCCAGATAAGTTGATATTTTATTTTTATATTTAAAAAAAATTTATTTTTTGTGTTTCATTTTTATTTTAATTGTTCATTAATTTGATGTTTTATTTTAAAATTTAAAAACTAAAAAATTAGTTATTTATTTATTTTTTGTTCATCAAATAATTATTTATTTTTAGTGTTTTATTTTTAAATTTAAAAGAAAAAATAAATTGTTATATTTTATTTTCATTTTAATTATACTTTTAAAATATAAAAATAAAAAACACGTGTTAACATGCGAAACAGCCCAACATCAAACCAACCACGTTACTGACTAGCTACAGCAGCAAATACCAGCCACGCCAGTGGTGGCGTAACTCTCCATCACGTCAACTTTAGTAACTCCCCCGCTCTCTCTTATCCGAAGGCTTTGACAGGTCGGGAGAAGATAGAGATAAAGAAAAGCGGAGGACGGGTGAGCCGCCGGGTCCATTAGGAGAAAAACAGAAGGCAGATGGAAAAGGACAGCTTGGGCAAAACCCCCTTGCGCCAAGGGAAAAGAAATGGAAAAATGGGAAGAACGGTCGTCTATTCTGGTTCATTTTTATTGCACTTTTAGAAAGTGAAAGAGATCTAATTTTTTTGCTTCCATATGTACTGTAGAAAGAAACTTGCAGTACAATTTTGATGCACAAGTCATCAACCTCTTCCCATGAGACTTGAACAGAGTTGGACATCTGTGTCTTGAGATAGCAAGCAGAATAATGGTTGTGGAAGAGGGGGAGCATCTGATTAACTTCCTGGTCAAGGCAGCCATAATAGTATGATTTCGGCCATATGGGATCATGTACGTAGTCACGGGGAGAAGATTTATCAGCCGTGTGTGAGGAGAATTTTTAAAATAAATAGAAGATTTAATCCTAAATCGAATATTTTTGTAACATAAAGAGTAATTATTAAAATAAAAAAAATACTTAATCTTGCATAAAATATTTATAAAATGTGAAAATATTTTTATATTAAAAACTTTAACTCTCATGTTAAACTCTAATATAATAGAATTATATTAGATGGATCACGTACACGCGTGGCGTGGGCCCGTTTAGAATGCACTTGCCATATGTGAAATTTGCAAATAGTTTTAAAAATATACATCTTTTTATTTATTTATTTTTAACATAGTTATAAATTATAGTAGTTTATTAGTGTATGAAAATTTAAAAATCTGATTGTTAAAATTTGACCGTTTCTAATTGTTGAAAGTTAAAAATTTTTAACTATTATAAATAGTTTTTGACTATTAAAAATTTGTATATAAAAATCAAACTCTGTCATGGCAATACCTGGGCAATCAAACAATTCTTGTATTTTTTTTGTTGCATACAAAAAAAAAATTAAGAAACTGTTATTTTGTAAGAATTTATTATTATTGCTGACCTGAATTTGACTGTGCAAAATAAATCAAGTGTATCTATATTCATTTATACCAAAATACAATATTAATGATGAAGAAATAAATTTTAAAAAATTATTCAAGATATAAATTATGTACAATTCCAATTTATATGTACTTTATTTCTAACAAAGTGTGCGTGTTGGAGAGGTAATGAGATTGAGAGAACCACCAATTATTGTACCCAAAGTTTAATATTAAATAAATAAACTGATAGTAAGTAAAGGCCTTGTGCAGAGAAAATAACAGGCACAGAAAAGATTAAAAAAGTCAAGGTTGGGACCCTTTTAAAGGAGAAATGTTCGTGCAACGACAAACAAGTTTTTTTTTTCTTATGACTAATTATGTTTCAACGATAATTAATGACTTTGGAGATGGTTGTTCTTTCAGTGCAATTCATGCATATCTTCATGGCCCGCAGAGAGAGAATAACAACAGGCCGGATTAGGATGGCAACCTTTGATTTGAGGCACGTGGAGTGAAGGCAACCGTCAGGCACATACGTTCCAAGTTGTGTTGTCTTCCCCCATCTCATCTTCCAGATGATATTTGGATATTTCGTTCCTAATAAAGACGAAGAAGGAAAAAGTTTTGAAATTTTTATAATCCAACTTTTCATTAAATAGAGGAATTGGCTTTCGATTTTTCATTTTCACAAATTAACCTTTTATTTCAAAAATTAAATATAAAAAAGTTGAGCAAAAATCAACTCTTTCTTTGTCCAAAAACGCTCATATCATAATAATGCATGCACTGACCATTATAATGTCACGAGAGTCGTGAGTGACAAATAATGCAAAGACAGAGACTTGAGGGTTCCCCCACTTCTCATTTTTTATTTTCATATTAGTCAACAACTAGTCTTCAAGGCCATTGTTTATTCCAATTTTCTTACAAATATTTAAATATATGAAAATAAGTAAAAGATTTATACGTCCTCACACATAAAAATAAATGATAATAATAATATAAAAAAAATAGAGAGAAATTATATATATATATATATGTTTTCAGTTATTTTTTAATATATTAAATAATAAGACGATGATCTTAGCCCTTTATCCCGCCAGCGTGATAGTGACAAGGCGTGACGCTAATAATGGTGACGTCAGGAGAGGGATCTGAGCTCCTGTCATCAACTACTGGTCATTGCGAAAGGGAAAGAGGCACCGGTTGTCTGGCACACCTCAGCATGGTTATCATCACAAGTGTGTTTGACAACGGACGCTTTAATTTATATTAAATATTTTGATTATATTTATAATTTTTTAAAATAAAATTTTATAAATTTTTTTATTTAAATAGTAAAAATTATAAAATTATATTTTTATTAATTATTTTCATACTTTTAATATTATGTTTATAATTTATTATTTTACTATTTATTTTTGTTTAATAAATTATTTTAATCTCTATTTCGTATAAATAATTTAATTGTTATAATTTAATTCTTTATTTTTTTATTAATTTTATATTTTTTTTAAAAAAATTATAATTTAGTTATTTTAATTTAAATTGTTATTATATTTATTATTTATTTTGTATCAGTTACACATATACTTTATAAAATTATATATATAATTTCTTATATATATTAAGTAAAATTTTTATTTTTATAAATTTTAAATAAAAATCATTTTTAATAATCATACAGTGAACAGCTGCACTTCCACGGAGACCTTGGCCCTTGGTATAAGAGAAAGTAATGGGGCCGGTTTTGCATGGCTCGGAAAAAAAAAATCAGAAAAGGGGGACCACAAGAAGAAAAAGTGGAGGTAGATGCAAGGAGAATTAAGGCAAACCCTTGTATGCCATTGAAGTGAGAGAGAGAGAGAGAGAGAGAGAGAGAGAGAGAGAGAGAGAGAGAGAGAAGGACGAAGGAAAGAAATGGAAAAATGGGAAGACAGAGGTCCAAAAGGGAAAATAGTTTTCCACGAGGGCAAATTCCTAAAAGAGAGGTAGAAAGGTCGAGGGTGTGACTATGTTCTCTTCTTAAACTTTTACTCTCACGTTTTTGTTTCAAACAAATTGAAGTCAGATATTTTATTAATCATAATTTTGAAAATGGTTTAATTATTACCCAAATAAACCTTTTTTCCCTTATGATGCAGGCCGGGTAGCCTGCGGTGATGGACCCAAAGTGAAGAGATAAATAATCCCGGTCGCCACTCAACCAAGGCTAATAGAACCCATTTATGGTTGTTAATCGGGAAAGTCACTTAATTTGATCAAGACATACACTTCAATTTATAAGAAGAGAAGTATCGCTTTACAAATAATTTTTAATCCGCAAATTTTAAGTTCTATTCACATTGAAAATGACTTTATAAGTAAAGTATACATTATGAGAACTATATAACTAATTAATTTGAGCACTTATATTAAAAGTTGCCTGCAATTTCCAAAGTTGATAATAGATGATTTACAACTTATTAACAAATCACACATTAGAAAATATATTAAATGAGTTTGGAATTTTCTACTACTACCAATTATCAGTAATAATTGTTATCTTTCCACTACTATATGTTAATTACCAATAATAATGTGAGGCTTGTTGAAGTTGAGTTAGTGCTATTCATCATGCTTATATCGTTATGCCCTGCGCCATTTATATCATTGTGCCGTGCGCCATTTATCATGATTGCATCACCATGTCAAAGGAATATTATTAATCAAATTTTCTTTTCATCACGTGAGAGAGAATGAGCCCAAGAGCCCACAAAAAAAATAGTTTAAGCTAAAAAATTAACCTAATGCATCAAGTAAAACGACTCTTAAGTCCGCTAGAGTGTAAAAAGTTGCTTTAGTTTCATTTTCGGCCGAAAACCCAAACCACTTTCAATACCAAAGTTAAACTAACCCACCATAGAAGCAATGTTATAAGGTGACATTTATATGACATACATTGAGATTGATGGAAAAGCGATCACCAGCTCATTATTAAGATAGTATCGGTGCCAGCACGCCCAATAAAAATGATTTCTTTGATTTATAGAATTTAGAGCAGAAGCATGGACATAGTCGTTTCTGGGGTAGTAAAAAATGAAGAATGGGCTTGTTAGGGCAGGACCAAGACTGAAAAGTATTGTTGAAATGGCCTCGAACGACCTCAACAGCAGCTTTATAGCCCAGTTTAAAACTGAACCTAATTAACCATGGAGTAGGCTGAAGATCCAGCCAGCCAGATCCTTGGTCTTGAAAGTCCCCAGTGCAGCCTCTTGTATGACAAAAGAAAGAAATAGAAAACATCTACTTCTCTGGAAATCTTCTGTCTTTTGATGCGATCTTACACCCCCAAATATCTTTTTGTGGTTTTGTTCTATCTTTTTGGTTTTGGACTCTCTTACTATTAAAAACAAAAAAAGAGAAAAGAAAATAACATCTAGTTCTTTCCGATAAGATTACACATATTTTTGTATATATGTAAAGGAATCAGACGCAAAAAATGTGGGTTTTTCAGAGAAGATGCATGGACATACTGGGTTTTTTAAGAATGGGCTTAGTCTAGAATTATAATAGGATGCATTTAGAAAGGCCTCAAGTTAGCCCAACTGCAACTTTATGGCTGTGTTTGAAAGAAGGCCTTATTAACATTAAGTATGTGTCGGCTCCCATAAAATTGGGCTGGATTTGGCTTATCCGTTTAGAAAGCCCAGATGTTTGGGCCCTGGCCAGATTCATTTGAGAATTTTTCGGCCTTTCCGCTCCAGCTGGGCCTCCAGTATGATCAAAGGAAAGAAACAAAGACGAGGACAACGACGCAATGAAAGCCAATTAATTAAGAAAATAAAAATTATTACTAAAAGTGACTTTCAACTTTCAAGTCTGAATAAAAATAAAAGAGACAGATCCAGCGTCATTCTAAACAATGATGAGATAGCACATGGATGAATAATGAACCGGTTCTGGTTTGTTTGGCAGGGAGTGATGAAATTGAGAAAGTAGCTTCCGTGGAATATCAGATTTTACGGGCATATGCTTCAACAATGCATTTCGAAGTTCGAGCGATTGGGGACTACGAACCGTGAACGCACCAATTTCTAACTTTCTCCAAAAGTAGGTGAAGGCCGCAGTTTGTTTACCTAAAAATCAGAAGAATACAAGCCATTTACCACTAAACAGTGCTTTATGTGGAAAATGATTTTCAAAGAAGTCCGCAGCTAATTGTACTGTAGGATTAGGTAAGATTCCAAATCCAGAGACTTGAAAATTTGTATTTTAGTTTGAAAATTTGTATTTAGTTGATGAGCTTTGCGACATCCTCTCCCCTTGTCACCACAAGTATTCCAAATTCAGATGCCACTGCCATGGGAACTGCTGCCCGTGTAAACTAAACTAATTTCCCTACCACTCCAATAAAGACAAAAGGAAAAGGATACCCATTTGCCAATATCCAAATGGGAAACAAACAGTGATACAGAAGACTTGACTTTTATAGGATATTCTTTTATCACTGAAACTTCAATTACTTGAGATTTTAGCTGATGATATTTGATCCTTTTCATCTTAAGGAAATAGAGTGGATAGAAAAGAACTTGGATGCTTTGAAGATGCAGTGTACCATGTTTGAAATCGTGGGTGTAAGTGAATTTAGCGCACATCACAATCTGGAAGGATAGAGAGAGAGTGCATCGGAGGGATGTCCTTTTCTGTTGATACTTTTGCATCATTTTAGGTTGAGGTGACTAAGAAGTGATAAACGTGTTTGTTATAATGTAAGCTTTTTTGTCTATAGACTTTGTTTACACTCTTTTTCCACCACCTGAAAGAAGAAACAGCGAAGAAGATGGAAAAGGAATCCAACCGCTCC
>CAJVSB020000756.1:0-22050 GCA_911865555.2 Thlaspi arvense
GGGGGAAGTGGGTCGCAGAGTTGCATGAGCCGATCCACGACATGCACAAACAGTTATTACGGCATGTTATAATAAGCTTTGACATTTCAATATACATCCAAAAACATTTAATTTTGTGACAATATATATGCCATCTTGTCTCCCTCCCTCTTTTACTTTTCTTGACCTTAGATACCTCTTTATTCTTGTTGACATTGAGATTGGATGTTTAATTTATTAATTATTTACATATTGACACAAAATCTTACACACGCACACACGTATATGTATACACACACACATATACTACCGTTTCATTTGATAGTTACTACAAACTTTTTATAAATTTTGTAAACCAAGAGTTAAGGAGTATAGTTTATGCAACTATGAATTCTGTGCATACCCAAAATTATCTTTTACTTTCAGGGTATTATTCGTGTAAAGACTAGTAAAATTTATAATCAGCTATTAATTGGGATTTTGGGCCTTTCAAACTTTTAGAACCCAACTTCAAATCTTATGGGTTTAACTTACTAAATAGACGGTTCTCCTAAAAGTCCAACAAGTTTAAGATCCCACCCTGCCAAACACCTCCCTACTCATCTGCTTTATTATTGAAGATCAGGTGGTTCCAAATTAGGAAGGAAACTAGATGAAGTAGTTAAGCAAGTGCAATCCTCTTTTTTTTTTTTTTTTTCTTTTAATTGTCAAAGTTGAAAGATTTAATAAAATCAACAGGTTCGAAAGTTTGAACGGAGAAAGGCTTTAGTCATTTCTCCACTAAAGTCATCTTGAGCAATGCAATGCACAGCCTGATTCAATTCCCTTGAAACATGTTTAGAAATTGAAAAAGAAAGAGAAAAGGACTAACCCTCTTTGGTAAATTCCTTACAATCTTTTGTTAGATCATCGATCTCTTAATCTCTTATTTTCTTCTTGAAATAGAACATGTATAGTTCATTACTATCCAAATGGGTGGATAATGAGGGAAGAAAACCCTTAAAATTATTCTCCATAGTCTACTATCTCGCAGAACTCATGTGGGGCTACGCACTATAAAAAAACGGTGGAATAACGGTTTATTAAATTATGGTGGTTAAGATTAATTACTGTAATTTTTGCATATTATAGCACTTCTTACAGCAGTTTGTGTGACTGTCATTTTCACACATGTAAAATACAGCAATTTTGAATTAAACGATGGTTTAATTGTCATATTTTTAAATAAAATTTTATTAAAAAAATATTTTATTATAATTATGTGGTATAAAAGGGATGTGTTTTTGCTAAGGACGCCCTAGCCTAAAGTCGCGAAGCCTATCCCGAACTCCCTTCTTCCTCGCACCCTAACGCTGCGGTTCACCGTAGCCTTCATCTACACAGCTCGTGAGTCAGAGCAGAGGAGCCATTTTTCTATTTTCGTTGTGTTTGCTCTTGCTAACTGGTACGGCTTTGTGCGAGTACTTCTTGTCCAACAATGCTATCCTGCTTGTTAGACGTTGTATATGCAGAAGACAACAATCATAGGTTTTTCTTAGAAAATTTTTTAGGCGTGAATTCTACGTAGGAAATATACTTGTACTAAAGAGCTATAGTTATGATGTCCTTATTAACTCCAGTAACTTTAGATCCTGTAATTTTTTATTACTGTTAAGTCCTATGCGTATAAAAATAAAATATTAGGAATTATGATACTCAGTCCAGCAAGAAAAGAGCTGTATAATCACCAGACAGTGCCAAAGTGGGTTCTGTTGCAGTTTCAACTAATGGAAAGATCAGCAGGGGAAGTAGGATTGATGAGTTCTCATGATTATGCATTATTCTGCTAACATGCCCCATATTCTCATTTGCTGTCTCAGTCCATTTCTTATTTGTCAGAATTCATCATCCCAAACATGTGTCCATGCAAAAAACATAGATAATAAATTGGAATGCCAATTTTAGGTAACATATTTTTCTTGGACGAAACTCCTATCGTCACATGGAGAGAATGCTTAAATTTTTGAATTTTTGTAAATTTGAAACTATAGGTGTTTAATTATGGCATAAAATAATTTTTTTCCCCCTTGGTCCATGGGGAAAACCTAGAAAGGGGAAAGGAAAAGTTTGGACCCATGACCCCAATGGAGGGAGGAATGCCATTTGACCTTTGCTACAGGGAACACTACAAGAAAGTATGCAATTTTTGACGGATAGATTCCATCGGAAAAATGTTTATTTCCGTAGCAAATTGACATTTCCGACCAAATTTTGATGGACAAATTACTATAGGAAAAACACTTGTCGAACACAATTTCTGACAAAAAAATTTTCTATCGAAAAATTTTTTGACAGACTTATTCCATGGGAAAAAAATATCATCCATCGAATTTTTGTTCGTCGGATGACCAAAAATGTAGTCAGGTTGACGGAATTTTTGACGGCTTCTCTAACAACTTTTTCAATGAAATTTTCGATGACTTTTCCCAACAGTATTTCCGATGGCTTCTCCGATGGAATTTTTGACAGCATTTCTTATGGCATTTCCAATGGTATTTCTAATAGAATTTTCTAATAGAATTGCCGATGGCTTTTCTGATGGAATTTTGACAAATTCTTACGGCTTTTCCAGCATTTTTGACATAATTTTCATCAGCATTTTTTATGGCATTTTCGACGGCATTTTTGACATAATTTTTGATGGTATTTTTGACAATATTTCTGATGACATTTTTCCACAAAAGTTTTGATGGAATTTTAGACGGCATTTCCTACCAAATTTCTGACCCAATTGAATTTTGGACTGGTTTTCAACATAATTTTTGACTGACTCTCTAGCCGAATTTTCAGTTAGGTAATCCATCAATATGTTTTACAGAATTTTGATGATGGTCTGGTAGCATTTCTGATAGAATTTTTGGTGGAATTTTTGACAAATTTCTAGCAACAACTCCAGCAACATTTCCAGCAAGAATTTGTAAATTATTTTTATTTAATATTTAATTTTATGTATTATACATTATTTTATAGTTATTATAAAAATTTATTTTTTATTTTTTCTAATTTTTTATATTTTTATATTTAATAAAATATAAATTATTAGTAACTATTCAGGTAATATTAAAATTAAAATGTATAAAAATTATGTTAATGAAATAAAAAAAAATATGTTGCATTTATATTAAAAATAAAAATGTTCCAATACAAATGAAAATATCCCAAACATGAACAAAAACGTCCCAAATAAAACAATACACAAAATATACTATTTCGTCAATCTCATCCAACGTACTCTCATCATCAAATGCATGTCTCGAGATCGGCAATGGCAATGTAGGAGCGGTAGCTCTAGATAATGGAATAAATGATGAACTGTGATGCTTAGATCTCTTCATCATAGTCAACAACTTCTGAATTGTCTCATTTATAACCCCCATAGTCGCCTCCATAGTTCCCATCTTTTGGCGCATCTCAGCCATCTCTAATTCTAACTTTACATTGTGAGATGATGATGAAGTAGAGATGCTGACTAGGAATGTGTGCCTGAAGACAGTTGCAATCCTAGTCCATATATACAACCCCTTGTGCTCTTGCTAGTTACACAAGCCCAAATCTCCATCTCAAAATATGTTGGACCACTATCTGTGCTGCAGCAAACTCTCAAATTGATGCTTGAGAAGACTAAGCCTCCTCTAGACTGCGTTGATACTTGTTCTACATGCAAACATAAAAGAAAATATTAGTAGGACATAAAAGCAAAATGTGCTGCAAAACTTTTAGCTTATTATATGATATTAAATTAAATCACAAACATTCTTTTGGACTGCTCATCAACCCATTTCGTCTCCTTCTCCTTCCTCTTGACATGACGATAATGAAAAACTTTTCAATTGATGGAACTTTTCCACTTTCTTGTGCCAATAATAATCAATGAATATAGTTAATAAATAATAAATATTTATGTTTAAAATTATTAATCCTATACTATTCTTCGAGTATGCTCGTGGGGGGGGGGGGTTAGAGCCTCCAATATGAAGAGAGCTACCATTTTCAAGATGCCAATTGCCTTTATTCTGGGCACTCAAGTGTCGAAATTCTTCACTCTGCTAATGCTTAACCAGTCTGTCCCATATGAAAAAGATAATCCAATCAGGCCTTCTTCCTCTCGTTCTTGTCTCCAAAAGCAAATTAAACAACTTGTGACTGCCATGTCGATTAAAAATATTCCTAAGAAGTGGCTCATCCTCCGCATCCTATGTGAAATATTTTTGTAGAATTTCAAAATTAAAAATATGAGCATAATATTATAATTTAAAAATAATTTAATTGTTAAAATACATACTCCAAATTCTTTAAAAAAATAGATCAGAAGGAACTCTCTCCAAGTTGGATGAAAAGATGTATATCTTGCCTTGATAATAGCCGTAATCATGTAAGCGGCCTCAGTAGAATGATTGAATCTCAAACATAACAACAATTATATTTATTAGTCATATAATTTAATTAGTAAAAATCAATATCTAACCATATAATCTTTAAAATTTTACCCGTTTTTTCCCAATAGGTTCTAATGTGTATTTTATTAGAAGCATCTGCCTTTGAAGAGCTTGAAGGTGGAACAAAAGACCTATCTGATCTAGACTCATTGGCTCGCTAAGATGAGGAGATGTGTGTGTGGATATCAATGGAGATAGAGTTCTATATCTGGGTGTCAGGCATAAATTGTGATGGTGGCTAGACATGCGGATGAGTATAACTATAGTCATACTGAATCGTAAGTGGTGGTGGTGATAGATAGAGAGTAAAAGGTGGGCAACAAGCCTGTCATCTGAGATGATGATTTGTGCTTCTTCTTAGCCCTTGATATACTAATTGTCTTTTCTTATCTCTTTTTTCATTTGAAGACATCTGAATAAAATAAAAATAATTAGAAATACAAATTTAAACATACAATAAAATAAAATACATTATGAACAGTAAAATACATTAATTTAATGTACAAATTAACAATAATAATAAAATTCTTACCAAAAATTGTATATACTTGTACATATTTAATCAAAATGCAAAATTTTAGTCGGATTGGAATCTTCTTCTTGATACTCTATTGATGATTCTGTCTCTTTTTCATCATCAAGCTCAACATCCTCATTTTCTTCTTCCTCTGCTTCTTCCTCCTTCTCTTCCTCCTACCCCAAATTAACTTTCTTTTTCTTGTTCCACTTCTTCTGAATCTATCTTTCATGATGTCCTTGCTCATCTCGTAATCCTCTAATAGTTCTGCGTCAATTATTAGATTCACAATAAACATTTCTTCCCCTGATAAATTTCTTCCACACCTAAATTGTCTATTTCTATGCGACCACTTGGTCTTGTCTTCATAACCACCCATCAATGACCTTGTCCCTTTGAAGTGGAGGATAAGGAATATAATACACTTATCTAGTATTTTGAGCAATAATAAAAGGATCATACTAAGGATATTATCTAGTATAATTTACTTCAAAAATATTATATTGTGAGTGAACTCTTGTACCTCAAAACCTTCTTGGATCAAACCATTTACAACGAAACAATACAACTCTTTTTGTTGGTTCCTTTAGATACTCCAATTCCACCACTTCCTGAAGGATACCATAATAATCATCTTCTACATCACCTCCAACACCATTCACACACACCCCACTAGTCATGGTTTTTTTTTTTGGTAATATCCCAGATATAAAAAAAAAAATTTAGGTTAATTTTATAGCCCAAGGGCTTAATTAGAAGAATAAAAATATTTGGGGTTGATTTCGGAAGATTAAGGGCTTAATTGAAGAAATTAAAAGTTTCAGGGACTAAAATAAATTGACAAGGACTGAATCAGATTCTGTTAAGGGTCAGGGCTTGAATGTAACAAATCAAATAGTTTAGGAACTTGATTACAATGTCAACAATTGCAGAAGCACGCTCGACACTTTGATCGGCGATTCACGTTGAATTGGACTTTGTTCGACAAAATGCATATATATTCAGGATTGTCAGCTCAAAATGAACAAAACCCCTCAATCAATTTGAAGAAAAGCAATCCCGAGGTGCTTCAATTTCTCATTCTTCCCATCAGTGTCCATTCACCCTTTCCGATCGATTTAAGCCAAATTAAGCCCCAAAAAAGTTATTTTTTAAGCCAATTAAAGCAATTGGGCTAGACTGAGCTAGGTTTAAAGAGTGGGCTGGAACGAGTTGACTGGATGAGTCAACTCGGCCAGTTCACTTACTACTAAATAAATAAATAAGGCTTAGGCTGCAACTAGTGAGCCAGGTCATTTTAGGGTTGGGTTCTGGATTCCTATTATGGGTAGGATCCAGAATCTGGATCCAACAGTAGAAATTAAAAAAAAATCAGAAATATAAGAACAAAATGTGAGAAAAATAGAAGAAGAATGGGAAAAGTTTGGGAAAAATAATGAAAAAAAATTAGGAAAAATAGGAAATAATATTTATATGATTTAAAAAAATTTTTGGTGACAAATCATGAAAGTAATAATTTTAATTTCCCAAATAATGGTGAAAAAATAAGAAAAACATGGAAAAGGAGAAAAATAAAAGAAAAACATAGAAAAAAGAGAAAAATTCTAGGAATGAAAATCAAAGGGTATTATGGCTGGTTCAATACTGTTATGGACTTGTTTTAGTGAGATTAAGGTCAGTTCACAGCTAGTTCAATGGGTGTGGGCCGGTTCAGTGGTTTTTAGGTCAGTTCAATGTGCAAATGCTTGAATTAAGCCTAGTTCAGGCTATTAGTGACCAGTTCAACGATGTTTGGTCTGGTTCAATGTTGTAATGACCAATTCAGAGTTCTTTCAGCCAGTTCAGTTGGTTTAAGGAATGATTATGGCTGGTTCAGTGGCTTTGGAGACGGTTCAGGTCAGTTTAATGGGAATTAAGTCGGTTCAATGGTTTTATGAATGGTTTGAGGTTGGTTGAATGGGTTTTAATAGTGGTTCATGATTGGTTCACCAGTAATATGGTTGGTTCGATAGGTTTCGAGGTTGGTTTAAGACAGTTCAAGCCAAACCAAGCCAGTTCAGGGTTATTTGAGACTGGTTCAACCATGTTTAAGGGTTTTTATATAAAGATTGGTATTGGGATTGGTTTTGTTTCGGATTCGGGAGTTATAGCAAGCTACGAGATGTGTGCCAAGGTCCCGAAAATGGGATTCTGGTCTGATTTGGCTATTAAAGCCCAAATGTGGGTAGAGTTTGGTTCTGGTTCTGATTCTGTGATATTTTAATTGTAGATACTCCCGAGGAGACATACTTTGATTTGTGAGCTCATTTTTTGTGTTTTAGGTTTTCCAATTTTGGTTTGGATTGTGAGTGATAATACTTATTCTATACATATTTATTTTATTCTGATTATGAAATGAATAATGTGATATGATTTTTGATTTTGAAAAGATAAAAATCGGGACAGGTATTCATTATTTTGAATTTACAGTCAATTGTTTGAAAATAGATGTTTAATTGAAAATTCATGCCTTTATTATAATTGTTTTCTGAAAATCTATGTTGAGAGTTATTCTGAATTTTGGTTCTAATTCTAATTCTAATATGGGATCCTTATGTTCTGATGTGATATGTGATATGTGAATCCTCCGACATGAAATGCTCTATCATGAGTTGATATTCTAATTCTAGTTCTTGTTCTAATGTGATATGTGATATGTGGTTCCTCCGATATAATATGTTTTATCGTGAGACGTAATTTCTGATATAAGAAGATACCCCCATGTGACTAAATCAATAAATTGTGCTTTGAGAATATGAGACAAATTTTTATGGCTTGTTTGATAATTTGACTAAGTTACTCACTGTATACTTATACGTATATTTTTTGGCACATTTTACAATACATATTCCAGCATGACTAAGGTCTGTATTATCATTTAGTAGGGTTCGCAACTCATCCTTTTATATTTTCTAGATCGTAGCGAGGGTTCACATTTCTGATCGAGTCGCTCATTTCCTACCTAGCCGAATTTGATGTACGACTTGACATTCCTATTGATACTTGTATTCGTATTAGAGTTGCTCTAGTTTATTCCTCAGATAGGGTTGTGATGTATTAAAGATGTTATGCTATTTGGTTTATTTGAGTTTGTATTCTGTTCCGATTAGAGGCTTACTAGGGTTGGAGTGCCAACCTTAGTGCTGGTCACATGCCCAGGTTAGGGTGTTACAAAGTTAGCATCTAAGTTATAGGTTTAGTCTGAGAATAAATGGAGCAGGGTTTTTCTGCAGTGTTTTTATTATGATGGTGAGAGCCTTACTTTCATAATAAAAGGACTGTGAGGGACCTATAGGGAGTTGACTGTGTCTTGTGTTTACTTTCTTAGGCATCTATTCATTTCTGTGTATCTGTGGGGTTTTCTAGCCAAATTGAACAGCAACTAGAATTGTTAGCACATCATTTCTTTGTGACTATCCGATAGGGGAATTGGTTTGGGTGACACATGTGTATAAGTCTTGCCCAGTGGAGGTGATTGGTAGGAAGTTCATGGCAAATCTAATCCTTATACCGATGTTGGAGTTTGGTGTGATTTGGAAATTGATTGGTTAGTCTCATGTTACATTACTCTGAACTATTATCTTAAGATAGTGAGTTTCGAAATTCTAGGGGAGGCACTGTTTGTATATCAAGGTGACTATACTATGACTCTGCTTCTATCATCTCCTTCCTGAAAAGCCCAGTGGCTACTCAGTCAAGGGTGACAGGGATTCTTAGCAATGGTCAAGGATATGAGAATCGGATAACCATGCTTGAAAAATACACTGGTAGCCAATAAGTTTTCGGAAGTGTTTCTTGATAAATTACTGAGCGTTCCTCTAGATAGGGAGATTGAGTTTTGTATAGATTTGTTACCTGGTACTCAGCCTATCTTGATTCCTCCCTATTGCATGACACCGGTAGAACTTAAGGAATTGAAGGAACAACTTTAAGATTTGTTGGACAAGGGTTTTATTAGACGAAGTACCTCTCCATGGGGTGCATTAATTTTGTTGTCAAAAAAAAAGATGAATTCATGAGACTTTGCATCTGTAATAACCCAGATTAGTGACTAGGGGTATGGGTGATTAAATTAAGAGTGTTAGTGGGAAATTGAAAATTTGTGGACTAAAATGAAGAGAACAAAAAATTTGGGGGACCGAATTGAAAAAAAAAAAGGGAAAGGGGACCTTCGGCCGGAAGCTAGCCGAAGGGTGTAGAACAATCTGCTCCAATAAGAGCCTTACAACACAAAATTTGTTATGCAAATATGTGCATAAAGTTGAGTCGAGCTTGGGTGTGAGGTTAATTGAGAAAAATTTTGAGAGCAGAGGGGGGGAAATGAGCCGGAAGCTCCGCGGCACGATAAGGAAAGCTTTCGAAAATCTAAAGCTTCATGTACCTTTTACTCCGATTAAAAGCTATCAACCTATTCGTCGATTTCAAGTGCATCGTTTCGAGCTTCTGCGGCACAACGTGAGTGGAATTGGTGTGTTTATTTGGGTTTGGGAAGAACCGGGTCTGTTACAGACTCGGATGGTGTTCTGAACGCCTCAAACGGGCGAAGAAGAAGGAACCCGGCTTCGCGCGAGGGTCGGCCAGGCTCTGGGCTCGGGCTCGGTCCGTTAGGGTTGCTGGCTCGCGGTCCTGAGCCACGGGCCAACCCAGGAGTAAGGGGGTTTTCACGGCCCGGCTCAGGGAGCCGGGTAGGAAAGAAAGGACCTGGAAGGGTCCAGGTCCCTATGCTGGGCTAGCCCGCCTTGTTGGGCTTAGGCTCGGCCCAGATGAGCTGTGGCCCGCGGGTTGAGCCGCGGCCAGCCCAGGTGAAGACTGGGCTGAGTCAACTCGCTGGGTTGACTCAGCCCAATGAATAAGAGGGCTGGGTCAACTCAGTCGAGTTGACCTGAGATGAAAATTTGGGTTATGCTATTCCAGCAGGATAAGGAATCAGGGATAGTGGTTGATTAGGGATAGAAAGGATAGCATAATTCGGAATTCTGGGATTAGGGTTTGGGAATTGACCAAACCGGCTGGAAATGGTCCAATGTTTGATCTGCCAGTTCAGTGGTCAAATGGACTCGGATTTGGGAAGTTGGATGGTTCTGGATTTAGGAAGAAAATACCTATCAAACCAAGTGGGTTCGGAAAATTTTGGGTGTTTGGTTCAAAGTGAACCGACCTCGATTTGTGTGTAAATGTTCCAAATTAGGGTTTTTATCCCGGTTTGGCCTAACTTTAGAGGTTTTTGCCAGGTTAATATGGTTCCTAGGGTTTTTGGGCCTTCTGAATCCGATTTTGAGGGTCTCGTGGCCAATTGAGATGAGTTAGAGGTAGTTTTGACCCGGGTTAAGCTAGTTCAAACGTTTTGGAAACTGGTTCGTTACAGTTCGAGGATCGTAAAGGCAGATTCTATAAATTTGAAGGTAGATAAGTAGAGTATCGTATGTTAGCGGGTTGCAGGGTCTCAAAGTGAGTCAACAGTGTTTCAACATGCATGCTAGGAGTCCGAACCTGGGGGGAGCCCCGAGTCACTTTCGATGAGTTAGTTTTTGAGAGTAACCTCAGTTTCAGTTCTGACTCGTGGTTTGATGATTGTAGATACTCCAGGGAGGTTCGCTTCGATCAGTGACCTGTCTGCTTGAGATTCGACACTCGATTTTGACATGTCCAGTGAGTAACTGTACTTTTTGTATATGTGTTTGCATCATGATTTTTCTGTTAGTCTCTATATTCAAATTCCGAACACTATTTTTATCTTTGGTACTTGTATTTGTCTGTTTTAGAGTTTGATAAGGTTGAAATTATATCTGTAATTACACGTGCATATCTGCCTCAGTGCTATATGTCTTTTGTTTTGTATATCTGTCATGAATATGTGTGTGATTCTGAATATGTATGTGATTCCAATTTTCTGGTTTCTGACTTTGGCTGTGTTCAGGGGTGCCAGGTACTTGGCAGCTGTACTATGTGGGGAGTGCCCTGAGTCTGGTTGGTTGGCCGTCGTGGCGTATGGGGAGTGCCTGGGCCCAATAAGGTGACCCTGATTCTGATTTTGGCTCTAATTCTGGCTTTGACTCTGGCACGGGATCCCGTGCGACATCTGTGTTCAGTGACTCTGATTCTGATTCTGGGACGCTAGGGGCTCTGCCGTTGGGCAGTTGGCCACTGTCGCACAGGAAGCGACCTGGTCCATCTGTGACTCTGATTCTACTCCGGGATACCAAGAACTCAGTCAGCGGATGGTGGGCCCCCGTACTGTGCAGGGAGAGCCCTGGGTCCAGACGGTGGGTCGTCGTAGCGTATGGGGAGTGTCCTGTATCCACATGTGGCTCTGATTCTAATATGTGTTATGTGTTATGTGTTATGTTCTGATACTCTGATTTAATTCTGATTTTCTAGTTATAACTGTGCATATGAAACTACATGTATTAAGTTAAGAAATGTGATTTTTGTAAATAGTGCTGTTACTTGTGTGATACATGTGTTTTGAATGATCTGAGTTTCTTGTTGTTCCAAAAGGCAACCCAAGAGGGGGGGTGAATTAGGTTTTTATCGCGGAAGCTAAGTGTGTGAAAAAATTAAAAACAATAAAAATATTGAATCAAATAAACTAATACAATTCACCCAATAATAAATATAAAATAATTTTAAGTAAAGTAAAGAGAGTAGGGATAAGAGATGCAAACTCTTTTATAGTAGTACGACTTGCTACCCAAGTTTATGTCTACTCTCTCAAGCTTCAACTAGCCGAGATTCCACTAAGTCTCTTGCACTTGACGGAGGCAAGAAATCCCGAATACAAACAAAGTCTCTTGCACTTGGCGGAGGCAAGAAATCCTGATTACAAAGCCTTTGATTCGGTGAGCTTCAAACACTAATACAAATTGTAATGAAGATGGAGTAGAAATGTAGTAATTCCTCTTAAGTAGGATTGGCTACCACTCATGTACAAAAATGATCTCAGTTCAAAGAGGCACTCTCAAGAATAAAACAATTTCCTCTATACACTATTTAATCTAGTAATAAACAATATAGCACAAAGAATTAGAGAGAGATTGAGAAGGCTTTTGAGAGCTTGTTGTTGTGTTCTTCTCCCTTCAATATATGCGCTTTTTATAGGCAAGGAGACGTTCGCCTTTGTGGAAGATAAAATCATTTCTCAATAATAACTGCACATTGGCTCATTTCAAAACTTCAAATAAAATGGCTCCAAACGTTCAAAAATTCATAACAAATTCTTGGATACTCCCGAGTGAGTCTGTTTTCAAATGCAAAAAGAATCATTGAATTATAATGCGCCGTTTGAGAGAAATGATCAAAAGTTCATCAATATGTCAAACTGTAAAATTGCTTTTGTCAAAAGTTGTTGGCCAAGTTCAAAATTATCTAGAAATTCGAATTTGTATTCAAAAATAACAAATTATATATTTTTGAAAAGCTTATAACGTTTACTTTCATTCAAAATTTGATTTGTACAAATTTGACTTTTATATTTTGAGATATGATAAAAACACTGTACTATACTCATTTTGTTTGCTGATAGTGTCAACTCAGCAGAAAGACCCACTTTGAAAAATTATATCTGATAATCTATAAGTGTAAAATGTGCATATAATATATGAATTTAAAGCTCAGCACGTCTAATTTACAAATAAAATTAATTCAGAATTTTATTTATATTATAAATTATATTTTACTAATTAAAACAAATATCGTGCAGATTTCAAAAATGATTTTTTAGAAAATAATATATAAGATTGGTATAATAAACTGCTTTAATACAAAATAATATATATGATGAATTATATATCAAAATAAAGATATTTGAGTTTAGTTTCATATAAAATTGACTTTATAATTTTTTGACTTTTCTATAGTAAGATATAATTAATTTACTACACACATGTCTAATTTAATAGTTTCACAATCTAGTACAAGTAATGTATGTAGTTAAACAATTAAACTTAATATTATAAATTGTCCATATTATTCATTATATAAATATATATAAAAATTTTAATTTGTTTTGTCATTATCAAAATAAATATGAAATAACAATCTCCCCCTTTTTGGTGATGACAAAACAAATATGCAATGCAAGAAATTCATTAACCACATATCACATAATTTCTCCCCCTTTTTGACATCATCAAAAAGATAAACTATATATGCTCCCCCTCAATATATGAATAAAAATATTTAGAGATTTTTCTCTTTCAAAAATGAATTGATGCAAATAATATTAGTTATATACTTGAGTCTATAAGACCAAGTTCTCTTTTAATAAACAAAATCTTTTTTCATTAAAGGGGTTTTGTAAAAATATCTGTTAGTTGATATTTGGTATTCACAAATTCTAGTGTAATGTCACCTTTTTGAACATAATCTCTCAAGAAGTGATGTCTAATATCAATGTGTTTTGTTTTTGAGTGTTGAATAGGATTTTTAGAAATATTGATGGCACTAGTATTATCACACTTAATAGGAATGTGTTCATATTTAAATTCAAAATCTAGTAAGGTGTGTTTCATCCATAAAATTTGTACACAACAATTTCTCGCGGCTACATATTCCGCTTCGGCTATAGATAATGCAACTGAATTTTGTTTCTTACTAGCCCAAGAAACTAAAGATTTTCCAAGAAAATGACAAGTTCCACTAGTACTTTTTCTATCTAATTTACATCCTCCAAAATCCGCATCCGAATAACTAGTAAGTTCAAAGGAGGTTCTTCTAGGATAAAATAATTCTATATTTATAGTTCCTCTAAGATATTTAAGAATTCTTTTGACAGCATGCAAATGAGATTCTTTTAGATTTGCTTGAAATCTAGCACACAAACAAACACTAAACATGATATCGGGATGGCTAGTAGTTAAGTACAATAAAGTACCAATCATACCTCTATATAGCTTGATGTCTATAGGTTTTCCATTAATATCTTCATCAAGTTTGACTGAGGTACTCATAGGAGTTCTCATGATCTTAGAATTATCCATCCCAAATCTTTTTAGTAGCTCTTTAGTGTACTTAGCTTGATTTATCACAATTCCTTCTTTGAGTTGTTTTATTTGAAAACCAAGAAAGAAATTTAACTCACCCATCATACTCATTTCAAATTCATTTTGCATAGATGAAGCAAATTTTTTACATAAAGATTCATTGGTAGCCCCAAAGAAATATTATCTACATAAATTTGAACAATAAGTAAATCATCATTTTCTTTTCTTATAAAAGAGTATTATCCACTTTCCCCATGGAAAATCCATTTTCTAATAAAACTTTTGAAAGTCTTTCATACCATGATCTAGGAGCTTGTTTCAAACCATAATAAAGTTTTTGAAAGTTTGTAAACATGATCTACATTTTTCTCATTTTCAAAACCCGGTGGTTGTTCAACATAAACATTTTCAACAATAAAACTATTTAGAAATGCACTTTTAACACCATTTGAAATAGTTTGAAATTCATATGAGATACAAGTGCAAGTAATATTCTAATAACTTCAAGTCTAGCTACGGGAGCAAAAGTCTCTCTATAATTTATTCATTCTTCTTGATTGAAACATTGAGTTACAAGTCTTGTCTTATTTCTAATTATATTACCGGATTCATCAAGTTTATTTCTAAACACCCATTTGGTTCCAATAACTATGTGATCACTAGGTCTAGGCACTAATTCTCAAATTTTATTTCTTTCAAATTGATTTAATTCTTCTTGCATAGCTAAAACCCAATTTTCATCATTAATAGCATTATTAATAGTTTTGGGCTCAATTTGAGAAATAAAAGACAAGTGTTCACAAATATTTTTCAATTGATTTCTACTCTTTCTACAATCACTAGGATCTCCAATAATTTGTTCCTTAGGGTGACTAGATTTATACTTCCAAGCTTTTGACAAATCACTATGTGGAGTTTCATCAAAGTTTTCTATACTAGGTGAATTTTCAATTTCTTTTTCCTTATTATTAATATTTAAATTAACTAAATCATCATCAACATCATCATATATAACTTTTTGCAAAAATGGATCAATTTCATCAAATGTAAAATGCATAGATTCTTCAACTACATTAGTTCTTTTGTTAAAAACTCTATAAGCCTTACTAGTAATAGAATACCTAAAAATATACCTTCATCCAATTTTGTATCAAATTTACCAAGATTATCTTTAGTATTTAAAATAAAATATTTACATCCAAACACTTTAAAATACCAATCTTAGGTTTTCTATCAAACCAAAGTTCAAAAGGAGTTTTCCTAAGAATTGGTCTAATAAGAACTCGATTTAAAATATAACAAGCCGTATTAACCGATTCGGCTCAAAAATATTGAGGTAGCTTGTATTCATTAAGCATAGTTCGAGCCATTTCTTGTAAAGTTCTATTTTTCCTTTCAATAACTCTATTTTGTTGTGGGGTTCTAGGTGTATAAAAATTATGCTCATATCCATAAGTATTACAAAGATTTTCAAATTTATTATTTTCAAATTTCCCACCTTGATCACTCCTAATTTTTGAAATCATATAACATTTCTCATTTTGAACTCGTTTACAAAATTTTAAAAATTGAGAACATGCTTCATTTTTGTGAGTAAAAAATAATACCCAAGTAAATCTTGAAAAATCATTAACAATAACAAAAGCATATAGTTTTCTACTAAGACTAGCAATTTGAGAAGGTCCAAATAAACTTAAATGTAAGAGTTGTAAAGGCCTAGATGTAGAAACTATATTTATAGATTTAAAAGAAGTTTTTCTTTGTTTTCTCAATTGACAAGGAACACAAATTTTATCTTTATTAAATTTGAGCATAGGTAGGTCAATGAGTAGTTGTTTTCTTGAAAATTTAGAAATTATATCCACACTACAATGACCTAACCTTATATGCCATAGTCAAGAATCATCATGTAATGCACTCAAACATTTCACATTTTTGTTTAACCAAATTATTAAAATCAATAATATATGCATTTTCATCTCTTAAGGCAACAAATACTAAGGTATTATTCTTATTAAAAACCTTGCATGCATTATCTTGAAAAATAATTTTATAACATTTATTACATAATTGACTAATACTAAGCAAATTCTGTTTTAAGCTATCAACAAATAAAACATTATCAATAATGAGGGAGTTAGGATTATCAATTTCTCCAATGCCAATAATCTTGCCTTTTGCATTATTTCCAAAAGTCACATATCCTCCATCTATTTTCGAAATAGAATTAAACTTTGTGTAATCTTCCGTCATTTGTCTTCAGCATCCACTATCCAAAAATCATTTATTCTTCCTTGTGGTGCTCTTCATACAAATCTCCTACAAAAATAAATTAGGTTTTGATTTTTGGTACCCAAACTTTCTTGGGTCCAACAATGTTAGCATATGTTCCCTTAGGAACCCAAATAGATGCAATGTTACATTTTCCTTTCCATTTATAATCATTTGGAACTAAAATATTTGTAGGTCCAACTAACAATTTTCTTTTTAATGAACAATCACATGCACAATGTCCCTTTCCACCACAATAATAACATGTAATAAATGGACCATCTTGATGAGAACTTTTTACAAAATACTTTTTATAAAACTTTTGTCCTTGACAAGTCTTGTAACCTAATCCGGTTTTATTAAAATCATATCTTTGAGTAGCAAGTAATTTATCTAAATTTTCCTTCCTTGAGTAAATTTAGATAAAGCATTTGTAAGCTCTTCAACTCTTATTCTCAATATATCATTTGTTTCATTCTTAGATATAGAAGAAAGTTGAGTTTTCAAATTATCATTTTCATTTTTCAAACTAGCATTTTCATTAGAAATATTTGAAAACTTCTTTTTCAAATATTTATATTTCTTTCCAAGATTTGCTAATTCATTTTGTAGTTCATCACATGCATACAATAACTCATCATAAGATAAATTTGAAGTGCTAGAAGTGGAAGAAGATGATCTTACCTCATTATCACTTTTTCTAGTAGCTATGAGACATAAGTTAGCAATGTCACTTCCACTTGATTCATCAATCGAATCACTTTCATCACTTAGATCCCAAGTGGTGGCTTTCATGGCTTCTTTTTCCTTCTTCTTCTTTTTCTTTAGAAGTGCACAATCCGGTTTTATGTGCCCACGTTTCTTGCATTCATAGCATAATATATCTTTCTTGGAAAGATTTTCTTTTTGATCACCTCTCCTTTGTCTCCTTTCAAATTTCTTCTTTTTGAGTAGTTTAGTGACTCTTTTTGCAATATATGCAATTTTATCATCACTTTCTACTTCACTATCATTGGAGTTTTCTTTCATGGTAGACTTTAGAGCAATACTCCTTCCTCTTTTTGGTTTTCCGCCTCATCATTTCTTTGAGTCATTTCATAGGTCATTAGTGACCCTAGAAGCTCTTCAATTGATACTTTGGAGAGATCTTTTGCCTCTTGTATGGCGGTCACCTTTGGCGCCCAACTCTTGAGAAATATCCTAAAAATTTTCTTGACAAGAATTTCATCATTAAAATTTTCACCAAGAGAAATCATACCATTAATAATGTACGTAAATTGAGCATACATTTCTTTTATAAATTTATTTGGTTTCATCATAAAGAGTTCATAGTCATGTTTAAGCATATTGAGTTTTGTGTCCTTAACTCTACTTGTACCTTCATGTGTTATTTCAAGAGTTCTCCAAATATTTTGTGCCGTTTTATATGTAGAGATTCTATTAAATTCATTTCTATCTAGAGCACAAAATAATGTATTCATTGCTTTTACATTAGTCGTAAATTTTCTTTTATCATTTTCATCCCAATCTTTCTTCTCTTTAACAATAAGTTCATTCTCTTTAATTATCATAGGAGATTTATATCCTTCTTCAATAATATTCTAAATCTCATAACCCATTTGTTGGAGATAAATGGTCATTTTAATTTTTCAATAACTATAATCACTACCATTAAAGAAAGGTGGTCTAGTAATTGATTGACCTTCCATAACCCCATGTGTACCAATAGTTGCCATAATGTATGATCTTAGCCTAAAGACTTTTTAAGGCCAATATGTAAAGCCTTGCTCTAATACCAATTGTTGTCCCGAAAGGCAACCCAAGAGGGGTGAATTGGGTTTTTATCGCGGAAGCTAAGTGTGTGAAAAAATTAAAAACAATAAAAATATTGAATCAAATAAACTAATATAATTCACCCAATAATAAACATAAAACAATTTTAAGTAAAGTAAAGGGAGCAGGGATAAGAGATGCAAACTTTTATAGTAGTTCGACTTGCTACCCAAGTCTACGTCTACTCTCTTGAGCTTCAACTAGCCAAGGTTCCACTAAGTCTCTTGCACTTGACAGAGGCAAGAAATCCCGAATACAAACAAAGTCTCTTGCACTTGGCGGAGGCAAGAAATCCCGATTACAAAGCCTTTGATTCGGTGAGCTTCAACACCAATACAAATTGTAATGAAGATGGAGTAGAAATGTAGTAATTCCTCTTAAGTAGGATTGGCTACCACTCATGTACAAAAATGATCTCAGTTCAAAGAGGCACTCTCAAGAATAAAACAATTTCCTCTCTATACACCATTTGATCTAGTAATAAATAATATAGCACAAAGAATTAGAGAGAGATTGAGAAGGCTTTTAAGAGCTTGTTGTTGTATTCTGCTCCTTCAATCTATGCTCCTTTTATAGGCAAAAACACCAAGGAGACGTTCGCCTTTGTGGAAGACAAAATCATTTCTCAACAGTAACTGCACATTGGCTCATTTCAAAACTTCAAATAAAATGGCTCCAAACTTTCAAAAATTCTTAACAAATTCTTGGATACTCCTGAGTGAGTCTGTTTTCAAATGCAAAAAGAATCATTGAATTATAGTGCGCCGTTTGAGAGAAATGATCAAAAGTTCATCAATATGTCAGACTGTAAAATTGCTTTTGTCAAAAATTGTTGGCCAAGTTCAAAATTGTCTAGAAATTCGAATTTATATTCAAAAATAACAAATTATATATTGTTGAAAATCTTATAACGTCTAATTTCATTCAAAATTGGATTCGTATAAATTTGACCTTTATATTTTGAGATATGATAAAAATATACTGTACTATACTCATTTTGTTTGCTGACAGTGCAACTCAGCAGAAAGGCCCACTTTGAAAAATTATATCTGACAATCTATAAGTGTAAAACGTGCATATAATATATGAATTTGCTCAGATACGTCTACTTTACAAATAAAATTAATTTAGAATTTTATTTATATTATAAGTTATATTTTACTAATTAAAACAAATATCGTGCAGATTTTAAAAATGACTTTTTTAGAAAATAATATATGAGATTGATATAATAAACTGCTTTAATACAAAATAATATATATGATGAATTATATATCAAAATAAAGATATTTGAATGTAGTTTCATATAAAATTGACTTTATAATTTTTTGACTTTTCTATAGTAAGATATAATTAATTTACTACACACATGTCTAATTTAATAGCTTCACAATCTAGTACAAGTAATGTATGTAGTTAAACAATAAACTTAATATTATAAATTGTCCATATTATTCATTATATAAATATATATAAAAATTTTAATTTGTTTTGTCATTATCAAAATAAAATATGAAATCTTGAGGCTAACATTCTCGTCATAGTATGCCCAGTTAGTTTCTGTCATTCACTGAGTTATATACTCATCCCTTTTTTCCTCCCCACCTTTCAGATTTTCAGTGTGATTTGGCAGCAGTAGTTTCTGCGACGACTCCGCCACCGCTGCTTTGACTTGATCGTATGGACACTTCTGTATAGTTGCTCTTGTACTCTAGACGCTCTTTGTATTGTCAAATATGTTTTGTTGTATATATATTGTATAGGGTTTTCTAAGGAGATATTTTGTCTGTTCTATTTGGTCAGAGGCTTACTGGGTTGGTACGCCAATCCCAATGCGGTCACGCGCCCCGATTGGGGTGTGACAACATCAATTATCGACAACTTAACAAGGTTATAATCTTAATGAGTATCTGTTATTGAGAATAGATAACTTGTTGGATCGGTTGCATGGAGCCACTTGCTTTCAAAGATAGATCTTCGTTTCTGTTTATCACCAATTGAAGATTAAACAAGAAGATATTCCTTAAGATAGCTTTTCGAACCTGATATGGACACTATGAGTTCTGGTAATGTTCTTTAGGTTAACGAACGCTCTTGCCGCTTTTATGGACTTGAGGAGTCGGAGTCTTCAAGGCCTTTTTAGATCTTTTGTCATAGCGTTCATCGATGATATTCTAGTGTATTTAAAAAAGTAACAAAAATGAGTTACACTTATGAGAACGTTTAATAAACTCTGAGAAATCATCAACTATAATGCTAAGTTCTCGAAGTACAAGTTTTGATGTGATAGTGTAGCCTTCCTTGGATATGTAGTATCAAGGATGAGATCGGAGTGTGATTCTCAAAAGATTGAGGTCATTAAGTAGTGGCCAAGGACCTTCCTCTATTACTGAGATTCGAAGCTTTCTAGGATTGGTGGGCTAGTATCGTCGCTTTGTGAAGGATTCCTCTAAGATAGCCACTCCTCTAACTAAGTTGACTCAGAACAATGTTAAGTTTCAGTGGTTCGAATCCTGTGAAAAGAGTTTTTCAAAAACTCAAGGATTGTTTGACTTCTACCCCAATTTTAGCTTTGCCTTCCAGAGTTAGGGGATTCTCGATTTATTGTGATACTTCTCAGATAGGTTTGGATTGTGTCTTAATGCAACATAGACGAGTGATAGTTTATGCATCTTGGCAACTTAAGAAGCATGAGTAAAATTACCATACTCACGATCTTGATTTAGCGGTTGTTGCGTTGCCATGAAAATATGGAGGCATTATTTTTATAGGGAACCATGTGAAGTTTATACAGATCATAAAAGTTTAAAGTACATTTTTGATTAGAAGGATTTAAATCTTCGACAACAAAGATGGATGAAATTTTTAAAGGATTATGATTGTACTATCCTATATCATCTTGGAAAATTTAATGTGGTTGCTGATACTTTAAGCTGAAAGTATATGAGAAATTTGGCTCATATTACTCCTATGAGATAGCCTATGATAGTGGCCTTACATAGTTTAGAAGGAGAAGGTGTACAGTTAGAGGTTGAAGATACTAGTCGACTATTAGCATAGTTATATGTCCAGCTTTCGTTGACAAAAAGAATCAAGGAATACCAAAGAAAGGATACCAACTATGTAAGAGCAAGGAAAAAGTCTTGGCAGGCAAGATACCGAGTTTCAGATTGATTTTAAAAGGAATACTAAACCGTGTAGAGGGCCAGTTGTGTGTGTTCCTGACATTAAAGATTTGAGAAAAATGTTATTAACAGAGGCACATAATTCTATGTACACAATTCAACCTAATTCCACCAAAATGTACCAAGATTTGAAACAATTGTATTGGTGGGAGGGAATAAGAATGATGTGGCAGAGTTTGTATCTAAGTGTTTGACCAATTAGCAGCTAAAGGTCAAGCATTAAAACCTACAGGATTGCATCAGCAGATTGAGATTCTAGAATGGAAGTGGACGCATAGTTATGGACTTTGTGACCGTTTGCCTTGTATACGTGGGGCTATAATTTTATTTGGGTTATTGTAGATCGGTTGGCTAAGGCTGCACATTTCCTCCCTGTGAAGACAAGTTATAATGTGCTTTAGTATGCTCGAATGTAGTTGGACAAAATTGTAAAATTACATAGAATACCCTTGTCTATCATCTCAAATCGAGGATCCTAGTTCACGTCACGCTTTTGGGGAGCCTTCCAGGAGGCCCTTAGACACGACTAAATCTAAGGACAACTTTCCATTCTCAGATTGATGAATAGTTTGAGAGAGCTATCCTGATTCTAGAGGATACGTTGCGAGCTTGTGTTTTGGATTTTGGATTTTGGAGGTAGCTAGAGTCAGTATCTACTGTTAGCAGAATTCTCTTATAATAATAGCTACCAATCTAGTATTCAAATAGCTCCATTTGAAGCTTTGTACGTCAGATGATGTAGGTGTCTGATTTGGTTGGTTTGAGATGGG